>QFDX01002444.1:0-13587 GCA_003315875.1 Lactifluus piperatus | reverse complement strand
TTAATACCACTTGAGATATTTTTTATTTTCAAGGAAATTTTAAGACAATTTAAGAAGCATTTAAGTTGTTTGACGTTTTCCTGATGCCCTCACTCTCGCTGTCTCCCTCCCTCTCATTGTCTCCCTCCCTCCCACTCACCCTGCTAACAGGGGTTGGACTACCTTGTGGTGTCGCCCTCGTCGGGTGGTGTCCTCCTCGTTGCATGGTGGTGTGCCCTTGTCGGGTGGTGTCACCCTCGCTGCGTGGTGTCCTCCTCGTCGGGTGGTGGTGTGCCCTCATCAGGTGGTGTTGCCCTCGTCGGGTGGTGTTGCCCTCATCGGGTGGTGTTGCCCTTGTTGGGTGGTGTTGCCCTCGTCGGGTGGTGTTGCCCTCATCAGGTGGTGTTGCCCTCGTTGGGTGGTGTTGCCCTCATTGGGTGGTGTTGCCCTTGTTGGGTGGTGTTGCCCTTGCCGCGTGGTGTCCTCCTCATTGGGTGGTGGTGTGCCCTCGTTGGGTGGTGTCACCATTGTCGGGTGGTGTCGCCCTCGTCAGGTGGTGTCGCCCTCATCAGGTGGTGTCGCCCTTGTCGGGTGGTGTCGCCCTTGTTGGGTGGTGTCGCCCTTGTTGGGTGGTGTTGTGCCCTCATCGGGTGGTGTTGCCCTTGCCGTGTGGTGTCCTCCTCGTCAGGTGGTAGTGTGCCCTCGTTGTGTGGTGTCCTCCTTATTGTGTGGTGTCCTCCTCATCACGTGGTGGTGTGCCCTCGTTGTGTGGTGTCCTCCTCATCGCGTGGTGGTGTGCCCTCGTTGCGTGGTGCCCTCCTCGTTGCGTGGTGGTGTGCCCTCGTCACGTGGTGTCGTCCTGGTCGTGTGGTGTTGCCCTCATTGCGTGGTGTCGCCCTTGTCAGGAGGTGGTGTGGCCATGTCGTGGTGTCATCCTCATTGCGTGGTGGTGGTGGTAGTGGTCACAGTCATCATTGTCGCATCATTGACGTCGTCACATCACTTTTTTTTTCTTTTCTTTTTTTTTTTTTGAATCAATTTTTGAACTGCATTCACGGGCTTCGTAAGATGAGATACATATGCCATGTCAGGGCAGCAGTACAACTATGGCCTACTGCCCACCTCGAACTGAATCCATCACTCCTTTCCTCACATTGATCTTCCCAACAGTGGCAAGCCGTTTTGATCATCATTTGGAAGGACTCGCCGCTGCCGGTATTTGTGTTGGACCCCAGCTTCAGTGTACCTTTCGGCATCTTCAATAACCGCTTCCAGAGCACCCGAAGGGGGGGCCTTCCGCGTCACAGACGGGGGGAGAATAGAGGTGTGAAGGTGAGGGGGTGTGGTGTCAGGGGGTGCAGGGGGCCTGGTGGGTGCCGGCTTGTTCGGTTGGGAGGTGGCTCAGGACTTGCCTTTGTCCTTCGCCTCCTTTGGCCCAGCCTTCCTGCTCACCTCTTTGGAAATCTGGCAGCGGTGACATTTGGTGCCTTTGTGTGACGTGAACTTACATCCGCAAGCCTTGCATTGGCGTTGTGGGAGACCATCGGCGGCTTCTTCTGCTGCTTTCCGGCGTTCCCACGCTGCTGCTCTAGACCTTTTCCATGCAAGTCGCCTCTTCTCCTTCTGGGCCTGGGTTGCTAGCCTTGCGCCCTTGGTGAGATCGAAAAAGGCACTCGGGCCTTTGCCGTTAAGAAGCTCTAAAATGTACACAAAAAGCACCTTTTTGACCTTGGAAATTGGCCGGGGGACAAGCGCAACAGTGCACTTGACCAGGTGAGCGTGATACTGGGGAGAAAACTCTACCCAAAAAATGTTCCCGTCCTTGGCCTTTTGGGCTGAGAGGGCCTGGGCCCTGAGATAATCGATGGATAAGAACCACTGATGATGGAAGATGTTGAGAATATCGAAAACAGAAAGTTCTGAATTCGCAGGAATAGACTGTGCCTTGGCCGGTTTGGATCCGATCGGGACCTGACTAGGGTCAAGGGTTGGCTCAGATGCCCCCCGGGCCAATGAGACATTGGCAGGGGTTGGAGTGGGCGGTGTGGAAGGGGCCTTGTTGAAAACCGGTGGTGAAAACTCCAGAGGCAAGGATGAAGGAGCAAGACCTAACTCCTGGAAGGGGAGGTCATCCACAGAGGAAGTGGGCTCCTGAAGCTGCTGAGAACTCGACTCTACCGGCCACCTTTGACTTGGGGCACCTCCTAGGAGGGCCTTGAGTCTTTGGTGACCAGCGGAGGGGGAGGGAGAGCGAGAAGTCATCATGTGAAAAAACACTGATGGTGGTGGTAAAGAACCAAGAGGGGTTGAGGTCGTCACATCACCGTCGGGGCCAGAGAGGTTAGTGAATGACGTGGAGGAATGGGGTGATTTAACTTACCCTGTGGGTACCCTACCAGGGCTCCTAGTACTCCCTTGGGGTCTCTTAACCCCAAATATCCCTGAGGTTCACATCCCATTTGGACAGGGAGGAGTAAAAAATAACTAAAAAAAAAGTTAGTACATATAGTACTTGAAGAAAACATACCTGCAATTCTTCAATCACAAAGTTTGCCACTATGCTGTTGGTGGAGCAGCGTGACGCTGTTGATGGGAGCCAGAGGGAGAGGATGGTGGGAAACGGCAGTTGAACGGAGTCTTGCCCGCAAATTTAGTGTCACGTGTCAAAAGTCAACCATGGGAGTCATCCAAACATGACACAACTTTTGAAGTTTGACTGCCAACCATCAACTTAGAAAATTTCCCATTTTTTTTTTATATGTAAAATCAACTAACAAACTTTTTTTTCTAGGTTGCACTTTTTTTCTAGGCTGTGCTACAGTACTGTAGTACTGTACACTCTCCCTGTCGAACCAGGGGTGCTCATTTAGTGCATAGGAGATCACATAGGGATGCCTGCCAGGTACTGTACGTCCCTAGCCCTATCTCCACCCATTCCAGCTCACACCCCCTTTGGGCCTTCAGATGACCACAACCACATGGAGCGGCATCGGTACAGCCCCCCACTGCCACTTGTGACCACCTGCCACTTGCCCGCCCGTTGCCCACCCATTGTCCGCTGCTTGCCAGCCACCTTGCGCATCGCTCCCGATGTGAAGGGGGGTGCCTTTCTCCACGGCCCCTCCTTCTCTCACCTCTCACACTCTTGCGAGAGCCTACCACACCCAGGGCAGCCCCTGTGAGCCAGATGGCGAGCCATTGCTTGCCACTGTGCAACAGGGGCTCTGAGTTTGGTAGGACCCGGGACGCCACCAGCCCCGATGTGAGGACCACGAGGACCTAGACTGGCCGCAGTCCAGTTTGTGAACCTGAACCTCAAGTGGGGGCGGTGACTTGGGTGGTAAGGAGACATCGTCAACGTCTCTTGGACAAGTATGTGTTTCATTCTCTCATTTCCTTTTCCATTTACTAACACGCAAGGACAGCAACATGAGGACAGCGAGGACAGCGAGAAAGACATCGATGCCAGGACAGTGAGGAGGACAGCGACACCAGGACAGCAAGGAGGACATCGATGCCAGGACAGCGACGCGAGAACAGTGATGAGGACATCGACGCGAGGAGGACTGCAAGGAGGACAGTGACCTGAGGCAATGCAAGGACAGTGACCCGAGGCAATGCGAGGACAGTGACCCAAGGCGATGCAAGGACAGTGACATGAGGCAACACAAGGACAGTGACGCGAGGGTGACATGAGGACAGCCACGCAAGGTGACATGAGGACAGCCACGCAAGGTGATGCGAGGACAGTGACACGAGGCGACGTGAGGACAGCGACCTGAGGCAACCCGAGGACAGTGACGTGAGGATAGCAATGCGAGGTGATGTGAGGACAGTGACCCAAGGTGATGCAAGGACAGCAACCCGAGGTGATGCAAGGACAGCGACCCGAGGTGACGTGAGGACAGCAACCCGAGGTGACGCGAGGACAGTGACCCGAGGTGATGCGAGGAACAGCGATGCAAGGCGATGTGAGGACCAGTGACCTGAGGCGACGTGAGGGACAGCGATGTGAGGTGACCCAAAGACAGCGATGGAGGTGACACGAGGAACAGTGACCCGAGGCGATGTGAGGACCAGCGACCTGAGGCGACCTGAGGGACAGCGACCCGAGGTGACCCAAGGGACAGCGACACGAGGGACAGCAATGCAAGGTGACCCAAGGGACAGCGATGTGAGGCAACCTGAGGACAGTGAGGAGCAAGGCAAGGACAGTGAGGAGGACAGCGACATGAGGACCACACATGACCACGATGTAGCATAGCCTGTATTTTTACATAGATAAAATAATCACTCATTCCTTGTATACTGTGTGGGACAGCTATGAGGCTATGCAACACTATGACTAACTATGAAATGGGCTGGGCATTATGGGTCGCTAAGCACACTATGAGAAGCTATGATTAATTATGAAATGGCCAGGTTGTTATGGGTTGCTAAGCGAGCTATGGGACACTATGGTAACTATGAAATTACCTCATATCTATGACCCAAAATATGGGTTTGCTGATGCATTGTAAATCTGTAAGCCAAGTCCCTGTAGACTACTAGGTACTACATTACATGCCTACTGTCCTACCAAGTGTTACAGGACATAAAGTGGTACTACATAGCTCAATATTGCCTACTGAGACTCCATAGCATTTGCAGGTGTCTATAGCTGGCGAAATTTTTTGCTGATGTATTAGGCCGGAGTGAGGGTGAGAAGAGAAGAGGAGTTCTTCCACTGATCACCAAACCTTGAGTCACAACTTGGAGAAGATGAGAGATGAGAAAGTTGTTGATTAGAGTCGAAGACCAGACTGAGGAATATGCCCTCAGTCCCTACTGCTTAAATACATGAGAGACATACTGCCTTTGTACTACCCATAGACAAGAGCTGCAACAATAAGGTAACAAGTCCTTATTGTCGCAGGACACTCCCTTCCCATCCCCTTTGTTTTTTTTATTTTTTTATTTAACAACAAGTCCCATTTGTGTACCGGGTTCTGTGGGAGTGCTGCAATTGCTGTGTCAAATACAAAGACAGAACTGTACTCTAAGTATTATTGTGTAACGATTCCACCAGGCCTCTGCGGACTTTGCATTTCTTGGTGGTGTTGAGGCGCTTCAAGCAGTGGTCTGCCGTATTCTCGGTGGGGTTGTCGGAGGCAAGCACTGGCCCTCCCCATAGTGGTGAGGGGCAGCTACCCATTGCAGTGGCTTCTATCGCATTTGAGGGGGCTCTTGGTCACTTCTTCTGACCTTGCAGAAAGGCAGTGGCCTGGGGTACGAGAGGGGGTTTTGAGGGTGTGGGGGGGGTGTTGGTGGAGGCTGGCTTGCCTGGTTTGGAGGGGTCAGATTTACCCTTGCCTTTCCTGTCTCCTCCCTTCCCGCTCTCCTCACTGGACAGAGGGCATTGGTGTCACTTCTCAGCTTTGCAAGTCGCAAACTTTCGTCTGCAGGACCAGCATTGCCACTGTGGTTGGCCTTCTGCGGCTTCTTCTTCCGCTTTCCAGTGGTCTCACCTCAATGTGTGGTTCCTCTTCTGTGCAAGACAGGGAGTGGCCATAGAGGGAATGGGAGTGTCAAGCTCCATTTCGTCCTCAGATTCTTCTGACACCTTGCTCTGGGGCCTCAACAGAAGGCCCTGGAGGTGCAGTGCAGCATCATCTTGAGGGGAGGTGGAGGGAAAAGTGGGAGAAGCCATTGACCAAAAATTGATGGTGGTGGTAAGAGTCCAAGAAGGAATGACCATCCCCTTTGTTCTAGTTCTTTGCAACGAGAACTAGGAACAATGGACATCTGGAAGAGTGTATACTCATTGACAATAGAGTACAATGAGGCTCGAGATAGCCAGAGTGCCCGAGAAGACCATTAAGGGTCTTCCTATTGTATTGTAACCAAAAACTAAGTCTGCTATTGTATGTGGAGAGAATAAAGGTTGACCATCCTTTGTAACCATACAAGAACAAAGGGTTAAACGACAATAGCAATGAACGAGGACAGCCCTCTGGGAGTGATGGGGTGTTATAATAAAGAAAGAAAATATAAGGACTCACGTGACTGCCCTCCCTCGCCTGGTCCAGGGCTTAGTCAGTGATCTGTAACATGTATAAAAAGTCTCGGAATTGCTCTAATGAAAAGCAGCGAACCTCGCCACCTTTGCCTCTTCTTCATCCTTATGTGCCTCTAAGAAACTCTTAAGAACTATCACTCTATCTTAGTCTGCCTTCACGCAGACGATTTCACTTCCATTTTGACATCCTTCTGACAACTCGAACTCACATGCAAGCCCTTGGAGCTCCCTCTTCACCATGAAAAAGAAGTTGAACTTAGTAAAAAAAAAGTCAACTGTGGTAATCTGTGACCATGGGAATCATTGTCCAAAAACAGGTTGAATGTTGACATGACACAGATAAGCAGAGTTGACTTATTATGAACTAAAGGGTCAATTAATGTCTGATAAATTGACAAATAAGTTGACACAACTAATATTACAAATTATTTAAATAAACAAATGACTCATTTGTTATTTGACAAATTTTGGAAAAGTTTTGGTGGGCCTTGAAAATTGTGGCAATTTTTTGGCAGGCCTTGTAAAATTTTGCAGTAGCTTGGCAAATATTGGTCTAATTTGGACATGAGGGTTTTCCTGATGTCAGACAAACACCAAATATCCAATAATGAGATGCATTGTGTGAGACTACCTTGCAATTCAAGGTTCTGCAACACCTTCAGAGCACACCTTCAGCAGCAGTGGGATTACAGGTTCTGCATGCCAAAACAAGTTGTCCACAGAAACCTTCAAAGCCCTCCAGATCCTCAAAAGTGCATACTGTAGTGGGCAGGTTGCAGCAGCCCATCAGGCTGGCCAACACATTGACACCTTGATTATGGCATTTGATGGTGATCCACTGGCAGAGGGGTCTGTTGAGTAATGTATTTCAATAGCTTGTATGGTTTCAGACAACACTTCCTACATCAGGAATCGTACAAATTTCCTGTAGAGTCTTGTACAGGCCTGTACAGGCCTGTACAGGCCTTACAAGACACAAGTTCACAAGCGAAACAGGCTATGTCCGATTTTCTACAAGATGGAGATATTTTTTGCTTCACAAGCTCAACAAGACCACAAGACCACAAGTTTGAACGCGGAAAATCGAAACAATTTTATTAATTACTGTCCCTAATATAATACTGACATTCTGGGTATCTGAGAAAATGGCCGAAACGTATTGGAATGGGGAATAAATCCGAATTGAGTCAAATCGAAATGCGATAAGGGTATCATTGGCAGGGCAAAGGTGGCTCTGCGACTCATCTCCACACTACGATGGGTTGAAAAGAATGCAGTGATCGGAGAGAAACGGTCACGCGTTCACGTTTTGATTGATGTGGACCTGTAATTACAACGTTAGTAAATCCAACTGGGCTGGAATACACACACCTACCTCTGGACGAACATGCCAGGACATTTAGGGACTGCTAGGGACATACAGATCACGGAATTGCTGCTCGTCGAGCAGATCATCATCAGTTGCTTTCTGCTTGACTTCAGATTCGATCCCATAACTGGCCATAATCTGTGCCCAGCGGCGGTCGGTAAGCTGCCAGGAATTGACAGAGAATATGGCCACTGTTTCGCCTATGTTCTCATGCGAGAACAGTGGAGCTTTAAGCCGTTTACCTGTAATATACATAGAAAAGGCGCGGTGTAACTGAGCGCGAAGGTCAGTTAGTATTCAGGAGGTACAGTACGAAGAAGACTTACCGCAGCCGCTCCCAATGCAAGACCCCCTTGTGGATTGCCATAGTCATAGCAAGATCCCTGGTAGGACTTCACAAAAGGAGCCATTAACGCTATCATGAAGGGCGATTCAAATATATTGACAGGCTTCTAAATGAACCATTAGACAGAGGCTTGGTTGCCATAGTACAATGATGGACGTACAATGTATTCCAGAGAGGACCTCTTGACGGTGCACTCCATAGGCGTAGGGATTTGCCATATCATTGGGCCATCAGCTCTGATCGCCCACTGCGCATATTCAGCAATCGCCTTCGGGTTGTTTTCAAATTGTGGCTGCGCGAAGTGCTCATCCACGATCTTAACAGCTTGACGGCCAGTAAGGGTTCGCCGATCACTAAGGCGGTCCCTTGCCTAATGCAAGTTTCAGTGGTTCGAAAGTGTAATCTTGTGTGATCGGACGTACCATCAAAAAGAGTTTATCGCCGTACTTAACCTGGTACCCTGAACCAGGATACACGTTATCAATGACTCCCTGAATAATGACAGTGATATCAGTGCCGCTCCCAATATCCCATGGGTTCAGAGCGCTCGCAAGGCAGTGCATAAGCGTTGGGATGAAGCACGTGGTCCAACCAGCTCGAGCAAATGTCGGTAATCCACCATAAGACACTGTTATGGCGGCTTCATCACCTGATGACAGGATCAAAGGGTCGCATTTTGCCTTTGCAGGAGTAGTATATTTGGCCGTTGATTTGCGGGTAGACATTGTATGTGACGTTCCGGAGAAAGTCTCTTCTTCCTCGCTGCTAGCAAAATCGATAAACTGATTCGGATTAGCAGTGAACTAATGATTACAATTTCAGCACATACCTCGTTAATGCGCTTTTGATTGCGACCTTTTCTGGACAAGTCAACTGGAGGTGCCACGGCGGCGGCGTCGTCATCAGCGAGACCACCAAACTCATAAGACAAAGCGGAGGTGAATGGCTGAGAGTCATTCTTGGAGGTATTGGTTGCCCTAGTAGCGCCTTTTCCAGCGCTATTCTTCACCTTGGATTCCCAGTTGCAGACTAGCCCAGATGAGAACAAAGCCCTCTGCTTTTTCACGGCGCTAAGCTATGTTATCAGATGGCGCGGTTCGTGGGAATAAAGTTTGCTGTTTCACCTCATATTTGATGCCGCCATGGTTGCCTTCCTTTTGTTCTTGATTATCTCTGTCGCTGCCTCTACTGCCTGTCGGGTTTCACCTTTGGCTGGCTTTTTCGACCTCTGCTTTGCATTTAGCACGGGACTTATCACTTTAATTTATGAACATACAGAGTTTTGCTTCTTCTTTGGCGCTTGGACAACCTCTTGAGATCCTTCACTGTCGACAATGAAATCCTCGTCCTCGAGTTCTTCTTGGGCATCCATCTCAGCCATAGTCTGAATGTTTTGTTCATTCAGCTGCCTTAGCTCGTCCTGAAGCTGTGCCTTGCGCTCAGCAGCAGCTATAACCTCTGCTGAGGTGCGCTTTGGCCGTGGCCTGTCAGGGCCGGCTGGATCAATGACCCGTTTCTCTCGAATGGGTAGCTGCCGGCGGGCAATGTTATTGACATCTGGGGCTGTTTTGGAACCGACCGTACGACTGCGTTTTTGTTTCACAGGAAGGTCAGGCTCTGTGTCACCTCCGGAAACCTCTTCCTCGTGTTTCTCAGATTTCCCGGAAGCCCCTGTATCTGTTGCTACGTCTACATCCATTGCGGCCACATTGGCAACAGCATAGGTGCGAGTAAGGCGCCTGGTCACTGGCATCTTGGAGATGAAATGGCGTCGTTTGGGTGAAAATGGTAAGAGTGTTTTTTAAAAGGAATGTGATGGCGAGTGTGCCAAAGGATTCTGATGAAGGAAAGACCGTATGAGATGAAAGGGCAGAGTATGTGTGGGTGGGTATTGAGATGGAGGGCGGCGTTTGGGTTTTTTTTTTGGGGTGCGGATCTATTTGCTTGTGTTATGTCCATTGTGCGGCGAAAACTGACAAGTCCGAACTCAGCGACTAAGGATTTTGTGTCCGCTGAATGTCTTAGAACATAATAGGGATCGGGGCTATTTTTTTGGGGCGGTAAGCAACTATTTGCTTGTGTTTTGTCTATTGCACGGAAACTGACAAGTCCGAACTCAGACACCTGTAGTTTTGTATCCGCTTTTTGTTGTAGTACAGCATATGGCAAATCCATCTCATCCTTCACGCTCATCCTTTACTTGCCAGAAATGCTTTCTGATATGTAAAACTGGAGGTGGTCTTACCAGACACAATCAAACTGCGCACCGAGACTTTACACCAGTATCTGATGACGAGGATGATGAACATGGGTTTACTTCAGAATCGCATCCACTCCTCAATGGTATGAAACTTATATTATTTGTATGGCACCCTGTCTCATTTTCATACTTCCAGGTGCACCTTGCAACGAGAGGGGTGAACGCCTGCCTCCATATACGCCCCCCCCACCGACGACAGCAGCCAACTCGGATAACACTAACCCATGGGAGCCTTTCTATTCCCGAATCGAGTTTGATTTTGCGCACTATCACTTTGTTGAGGTTCAGAACTCAGCAGGAAAGATCGACAAGGCACTAGACCTATGGGCTGCGTCTCTTATGGAATATGGCGGGGACGCTCTGTGGAAGGATTCTGCTGAGCTGTATGCTGTCATTGACACTATTCAGGACAGCGACTCGCCATGGAAGGTTTTCCGAATTCATTATGGGGGTCCACGTCCGCCCGGTACACCTCCAAAGTGGATGACTGAGGCGTATGAACTTTGTGCACGGGATTCTCGTCAAGTTCTTCGCCATCAGCTTTCAACCACAGGGTTCAAGGGCAAGTTCAATGTAGCACCTTATCGCCAGGTCAACAACAAGGGCGTGCGGATATGGTCCAACCTTATGTCGGCCGATTGGGCATGGAAGCAAGCGGTACGTGACTTGGACTCTAAATGTATTAACATGGATATGACTTTACCACTGCCAGGATATAATCACAGAAGATGAATCTACACACGGCGCCATGTTTGTTCCAGTGATAGCAGGTAGCGATAAGACGACTGTGTCTGTTGCTACGGGTCATCAAGAGTACCATCCCATGTATATGTCACCTGGAAACCTCACCAATGTGGCTCGACGAGCTCATGGGAATGCCTTACTCCCAGTTGCCTTTCTTCCGATTCCGAAAAGTTAGTAAGCTTTTTGTGACCTCTGGTTGATTTGCTAATGATTTAATGTATGCCTACAGCCTCAAAAAAACATCGTAAAGCGGCACAGTACCAAAAGTTTTGTCGCCAAATGTATCATGCATGCCTTGCGCGTGTCTTTGAACCTCTTAAAGCCGGGATGACTGAGCCTGAAGTTGTTAAGTGTCCGGACGGTCACTTCCGCAGGGCAGTATATGGACTTGGTCCGTATATCGCTGACTATCCTGAACAGGTTTGGTTGGCAGGCATCGTGCAAGGGTGGTGTCCAAAGTTCGTCTCATATTCATGTTATGATGTAGAAGTACTCAAAATTTGACAGATGCGATGCACCTCCTGACCACCTTGATCGCCCAAACTCACACCGATGGACTCACAAGAAAACCGACTTCCTTATCAGCGCTTGGGATCCACAAACATTATGGAGCGATTTCGGAATCCGTGCTGATGTTGTTGTACGTGGTCCCCATTGCTCATTCTCTCAATCCTTCATTCTGAATCGGAGTCTTGCAGCCATTCACGCATGACTTTCCACGAGCTGACATCCACGAACTGTTGACGCCCGATTTGCTCCATCAAGTCATCAAAGGCACATTTATGGATCACATCGTCATGTGGGTCAACCAGTATCTTGTCGAAGCACACGGAGACGCTCGTGGCCATGAAATCATTGCCGACATTGATCATCGGTACGTGTGGCTTCACATTCTCTGATTGAATCATACTTATTATTGTATGGCAAATAGTATTTCGGCTGTTCCTCCTTTTCCGGGACTCCGGCGATTCCCAGATGGCCGTGATTTCGCGCAATGGACTGGGGACGATTCTAAGGCTCTCATGAAGGTTTGTAATGCTGAAAATATATACTATTCTCGGGCTCTGTATTCAATCCTTATGACCAGGTCTACCTTGCTGCTATTGCGGGCCACATTCCTTCACAAATGGTCAAGTGTCTGGCGGCTTTCCTAGACTTCTGTTATATCGTGCGACGCAATGCAATCACCGCAAGTAATCTTGTTGAACTGGAGAGTAACCTGGATCGGTTCCATGCTCATCGCGAGGTGTTCATTGGCACAGCCGGTGTGACCGGCGAGCGTATATCTCTTCCTCGGCAACACTCGCTAATGCACTACATTCGTTCTATTATCCTTTTTGGCTCTCCAAATGGCCTGTGCTCTTCGATCACAGAATCAAAGCATATCAAAGCTGTGAAGGAACCTTGGCGGCGTTCAAGTCGCTTCAAGGCTCTCAAGCAGATGCTAACTACGATTTCTCGAATTGACAAACTTAGCGCAGCATCACGAGCCCATATGGAACTTGGAATGATGGATGGTACTGCGTCATCGTACACAGCCATGATCCTTAGAGGAGAAGAGCCACAGCCACACACAACGGCAGCAGAGAGACACGACGACGATGACGACCATGGCCCAGAGCCAGGCCCAAAGTCTCTTTCCTCTGTTGAGCTTGCTCACACTCCTGGTACGCTTTCTGTAATTTATTGATCCATGGATGCATTGCATAAGCTAATGGACGCTTTCAGCTCGAGGCTATCCACGCACAGCTGAAGCTCTCGCAAACCACATCCAAGAACCCCGATTTGTGGAGCTTCTACGACGGTTTTTATATGAACAGGTTAATCCGAACGCAGAAGTGCCGTCAGCCGATGTTCCACTCCAAGAATGTCCCACATTTGTTGGCACCATCACCGTCTTTCATTCCGCAGTGGCCCGCTTTTATGCACCAAGTGATCTTTGTGGTGCCGGAGGAATGTACCGTGAGCATATCCGTTCAAATCCCAATTGGCATGGAGAATATGCACGCTATGACACTATCTTCGTTGAGACTAATGCAGAGCTCAGAGGAATGCCAGGGATGGAAATTGGCCACGCGCGGCTGCTGTTTTCTTTCAAGTTCCGGGGGAAAGTATGCTCTTGTGCACTTGTCCATTGGCTAGTTCCATTTGATGAGCCAGATGAGGATACAGGGATGTGGGTGGTGCAACCAGAATTCCAGGACAATGGACATTGCACACTGTCTATTATTTCCATTGACTGCATTGCAAGAGCGGCACACCTCCTTCCTGTTTACGGATCTTCCTTCCTACCTGAAGATTTACACTTTGCTGACACCCTAGATGTATTCCACTCATACTTTGTAAATCCCTATATTGATCACCACAGTAATGAATTTCTGAAATAGACAAGACTAGTAGCGACATAATCTTAATGTAAAAAAAACGATCTTGTGAACTTGTCGTACTTGTGATGCCTGTGGACACTTGTCATCTTGTGCCACAGGCTCACAAGACCGAAAAGACGCCAAAAGACCACAAGATTTTTGTGGCTTTGCTGATGTAACAAACCCTAACAGAGAAAAATGGATTGACTAAGGCTTGCTCATATGTCATCTTTCTGCTGTCTAAGGTGGTGGAAATTACATTGTACATATGCCTTGAGAGATCCCCCGGAATAAAAGTTTTGAATTTTGAACTTGACATTTCATGAAACAAATTTGGCCGTTTTGGATTACTAATATATTTGGTCTTATTTGTTTCATTACTAAATGGGGTAATATTAATATATTGGTGTCGCAAATGGCAAAAAGTCTAAACTACTAAATGCTATTGACGACACAAGTCCTACT
>QFDX01002429.1:0-10756 GCA_003315875.1 Lactifluus piperatus | reverse complement strand
CTCACGTGGCACTCCTTGCCAACACATCGACCCTTGACAACATCGTGCGAGCGAGCTCCACCGAAGTTGGCCTCTTTATCGGCCGAAATCTATCACTACCCCTTCCTTCAGAGCAGTCAATGGTAGAATAGAAGGTGCCACTGCAGGGCGCAAGAGTTCGTTTGAAGCTGGCAAAGTGGTGCTTGTGCCATGTGTTGCCACAGTGTTGGTGAGTATGGTGAGGTGTGAAAGCATGGAATGTGTCTGTATGTTGCAGGGCTTCATGGCAAAGCGGTTGGGTGTGTCGGTGTGTGTGGTGAGGGTGGAAAGTATGGTGTGTGTCTGCACGCCGCAGGGCTTCCTTACAGCTTACAATATATGACCACTTGGAAAGCTCTGATCCTTATGTGGGCATGATGATGCTGCCTGGACATTTTCGGAGCTAGTCAACTGTTGAAACAACATATCGTAAACAGAAAGTGTCAACTTAAGCCACATTATCTATCACCCAGACGAAAAACCCCCCATCGTAAATAAGGTGAAAGATAAATAGAAGCAGCAATACCCCGATTAGAAGATCGGTGGACAGCCCACCAACAATGAATCCAGCTGTTCCCAGCAGTCCTTCATATATTGAATTAACGGTGAGTAGTCGGAGGGATATGAAGAAAGATAACCTTACTGTATCGCCTACGCCTGGGGTGGTAAGTAAAAAAATATTTCAGGAAGGTGCTTCTGATGGGAGACCAAAACCAGATTCGGTTCCACACTCGCCAATCCTGCAACTCAAGTTATCACAGATCAAAACAACAAAATGCGTGCGAACTAACCCACGGGTACACATATTCTACAACATAAACGAAGAACGAAACCGGCAAAAACCATAAACAGGCGTGGGCTTTCACCGCCATTACAACAAGAGGTGTCTGGATAACCAAAAGGAACGGCAATAGATCCCAGAATGTAACAAGCATTCGCAAAACTATATCTGGTTTAGCACGGGCATGCCAATTCGAGAGCAGTTGCTTGGACACTCACCACCGCAAAGAAAGCCTTTCGAAGCATCGATAATTCCAGGCGCCCAATCAACGTGGAAAAAGCTCTCCCACTTAGGTGGCTCTACAGTTTCGTACAGGCCAATCCAATATAATCTTTATCGTTTGATCTGAGTCAGCCTGGGACAGCTGGGGGAAGCAACTCCTCACAAAGACGCTAATACTGAGCCCGCGACCCAGTCTAATCCAGCCGGCGCGATGGACTGTCCTTGCAACGACAAGACAAACTTGGCAATTCCAAACGAAAGTAGCACGGTCATGTTGAGGACTCTGTACATGGTGAGTTTGACCACGCAGGGAAACGGCGCATCAAGTTCATCCTCTTCTGGATCAGCACTTCCAGGTAGGCCTGCAGGAAAAACCTGAAGCTCTACTTTCCCAATATCGGTGGGCGGTGGATAGTGTTGTTGCCGTGGGCCATTTGGCTCGATTTTCGGATCGGCTCGGGCCAAGATGGCCCAGCTGCTCACGAGCCGCGGCAACGCCGCCGGTGGAGGCGGCAGTGGTGGCGCCACCGCTTGGCGGTCAAAGCTAGTAGGTCTTGATTCCATATTATGTGATATCTCTTGTAGTTATCTGCTTCCTTCCGTCGTTCGGTGGACCTATACGTGCTTCAGGGATAAGATGGTGAAGGGGGAATCGAGGAAGGCTTTTGCCAGGCAGTGTATTTGGATTTGGGTACCATGACCGCCCTACTTGGGTGCTATGACCGCCACCGCCCTACACGTTACGGGTTGGGCGAGCCCTAATAGGGATATTATGTAATATTCTGTCAGCAGGTCCAGTGTTTACTTGTTCAGCGAGTCGATGACTTAGAGCTGAAGCGCTGAAAAGCAGTGTTGCTGTTGCTGGGTGATTGCGACTGTCAACTACCCATAGGATAGACCTTCAGTTGGTTGTGTCTTCTGAGCAGGAGGAATAGAACTACCCCCCTTCCTTCAGAGCAGTCGATGGTAGAATAGAATTTATAGAAGGTGCCAGAAGGGACTCCTGACATGGTGACGACGACGAAAAGTTTGTCCGCGCGGAGGTACACCCCTCACAGATACGACTTGACACCTGGTCGCGGACACCTGTAGAGTAAACTGAACCTATATTACTACTACTTTTTCGGACAGTCTTCTCAAAAACACAGAGATCAATTTAAAACGGGACGAGACGCGTGAGGGTCAGGAAAGGCGAGAAGTGCTTTAGTATATACGAGCTTGTGGTACTTGGGCATAGGTCACAGGCAAGGAGGTGTACCTACCGCCTCGATTCCGAGTCCTTGCTTCAAGCGCACGGCCAGTGTCTGCGCTGAATTTGTATTGCGAGCGCTAGCGTCGCTCACGTGCAAGATTGTTAACCCTTTGATTGTTGGTAGCATCGTCTTGACAGAGCGCCCCTCTATCCAATTTCACGGCGCGATATTGATTCGGGACGGTCAATGTGGGGAAAGCAGAGGAGAGGCCAAGGGCATCCGGAGAGAGGTGGTGCTCGCGGGGACGAGTGATAGCCCCACAAGGGAGACCCTGATGTCACGTGATGTGGGATGTCCGAGAGTGGATTACGGTTGGTGACAGGTTGACTCGAGTTTTATCGACTGCCAGTGGAGGCGAGAAATCTAAGCTAAATTCCCTCGCCTTGAGCCTCACGCATAGAGCCGCATAAACACTGTTGGCTACTCACCGGCGTGGAGCATCCATGAAGTTGGCGCACCAGCACATTCCCAGACGTTACAGCATCGCGTGTTCACGCCTTCGGCTTCGACTTCATCAGTAAGACCACGGACTTCCTGCCAACACTTTTTAACTTTTATGCGTGTAACTTGAATTGGGGACTCGGATAGCGCAGAGAGAACTGCGAGTGCGTTGGCTCCTCGAGTATGCACGTATTCGTGAGCGCGTAAGGTTTGTGCAGGGTATGGATGTGAAAGTAGGACACTGGTAAATGATTCTGCCACTGGGGAAGGGACAGGACGAGGGCGGGAACGGTGAGTCTGTGACGGTCTTGGAATGGTGGGATTAGTGATCGGACATGTACCTAGACTGTAAGGCGGAGCGAAAAGCAGAAGCAAGTTATTAATAAGGGTATTTCTCAGTTCTGTGTATGGAGAGCAGCCAGATCTATAGCAAACAATTCGTAGAGAATGACGAGCTATCAAAGTACGCGGACTCTAAAATGCCGTGGTTCTCTGACTTTCGACGGCCAACCCTCTCGCTAACCGTGCTACTAAGGGCTCCTACCTCACAGACTGAAGGGAAAATTGCTCTTAAAAGCTCTGGTAACTTATGTGTTCCCTCTTCACGTGGTCTTGCTGTTATGTATGACAAAAATCTCGCCAGGGTAGTGATCAATGAGTCTGAGCCGGCGTCCCCACGTTGTTGCAAAGATATATGTGGAGCCGAGATAGACAGGTCGGATCACACCAGGCGGTGCGATATTAGGATCTGTGTCCACAGGGGAAGAATAAGACGCCACATAGGGCCCTTGCTGGCCTAGAAAGTGTTCGTAGATGGTGGATCAAAAGTGACCCAATAGTTGCGGTAAGGCTGCTCATTCTCGCCTCCCAGCGGGAGTTTGCACATCGCTCGGTTCTGAGTCGCCCAAGGCCTCAATTAGCCAATGCGTTCGGCTACATATGTGGCATAGGAACTTGAAAGCACAAGAACATAAAGATTCGCTTTCGACCGGAAGATTTGGCGCGTAAGCACGTGACGGATGACAAGAACTATGAGTCCCATCCTTTCAGAAACGTCTGAGGTCAGCAACTGCTTGAACTCTAAACCACTTACAAGAAGGCACAGCCTCTCAAGCTCGTCGGCTGCTGTTGATTGTACATCCGGGGGGTAGCAGAAAATGAGGTATACTCCAGCCCTCTTGAATTAAGGCCGATGAATCATGGTATCTTCCAGTCCCGCCCAAGAACGCAGTGTCTCAGGAAGCAAAAGAAAAGTGGAAGGTAGCTTGACTGAAAGAGTCGAGACAACACAGCAATCTATGCAACGACATCCACTGTGACCTACACAAAATAAGGAATATTTCCCTTTCAAAAAGACCTGAATGAGCATGGCACGATAACCGCATCGAATAAACAGACAACGAACCGTACGTCTTAGTCCGCTGTTGTGCCGCATCGCGCTCATTCTCCTCAGCCGGACCATACACCGTGAAGTTACGCGCGCCATCCTCACGGACAATAAGAATTGCAGCATATTTCCACACCGGTAACAGTAATTTGGTGCAGACCACACAGTCGCGAGTGCTTCATCGAACATATATTTGTAGCCTTCCTGGACAAGCTGGTGCGCGCGTGCGATGAGCGATAGCGAGTTGACATGATTAAACTGCGCATACATCTCAATAAATGAGAACAGTACAAGTAGGGTTGCCGTACCTCGCGCGTGACGCTACCACCGAAGAGCCATCCTGCGCCTCGTGGGCTAACAGCCCAGTTCTCGACATCATCAGGATCGGACCACATAAGGTCTACAACAATACGCCAGTATTTAGCACGTCATATATAAGGATCCCCGCACGGTAATTCAACTGACCACAGAATGCACCTTCATGGGGAATTTCCTGCGCCCGGGAAAGAACGCGGATCTGATCGAGGGTGCGAATGTCTGGCGACAGCCCACCGTGAACGCAGAGTACTTCGCCATCAATAATCTGTGATGGATAAGATAGTACGAGAGGTCATGAGATAACAATAGGCACGTACCGCAACAAGGTTGAGGTAATCAAAGACGTTACAACACGCTTTCCATACTGAGGCGCTGCCGTACTTTTGCTGACACTCCTCTCCATAAGGTGTTGGATAGCGGAGGGATGTGGAGGGTGAGCAAGCATACCATAGAATCCATAGACTTGCGTTATTTGTCTACTCTCATGGTTTCCACGAAGAAGAGATATCTTATCGGGATAGCTTGATGAAAAGCTCGTCAAGGAGTGTGAGAGTTCACGCACCGCGCTTTGAGCGCCAGAAGAAGATATACCGTTTCAAGGCTATAATTCCCCCGGTCGACAAAGTCCCCCTAAGAAGGCATGACTATCGGTGAGATGGAACGTCTATCGCGTTTCACGTACGTGCCATGAATATGTAACTCGTCTCTGGGACGGATCCACCCTTCCTAAGTAGCTCTAGAAGGTCCCAGAATTGACCGTGGATATCACCGCATATTGTAACGGGACTTGAGACAGGCTGGATATTAGATTCTTCTACGAGGATTGCGCGGACGCGGTCGCAGAGGACCTTCACATCGGATTCCGGAAGGTGTCCACAACGCATGAGTTGTGCGATCCATTTATCCGGGTCGTATCGAGTCATCTTGTGGGTCTCTAGATTTGTCCGAAATGGGACACCGGTTCAGCGGTGGAAGAGGAAAGAGACTCAAGCTCAAAGGCCAATGATACCAGGGGCACCGGAAACGGTTGCAGTCACATTCTCCGCGTCCTAATCAGGAGCATCATTCCCACGCGCCTGATACATAGTTGGACTACTTGGGTCCAAATTCATACTTCTTCTGTCACCGTGATCCCAAGGGCTGCCCTATTCACACGCGCGGTGTACGAAGGGCCTCCGACGACATCATGTACCGATATCCATGTGTGAATTTTATCATCTATGTACACCATGCGGCTTAGATGCATAAATAACCGCTTGGAAAGCTCTGATACTTACGTGGGCATGATGATGCTGCCTGGACATTTGCGGAGCTAGTCAACTGTTGCAAGTTGAAATAACATATTGTAGACAGAAAGTGCCAGCCCAAGCCAGATTCTCTATCATCCAGAAGACAAACCCAAGAATGATATTATGCCGAGTAGTTAATTGCCCGCCGATTGCCTAGCTAGGGTTGACCCGACAGATGGCGATGTCGCCCCGATGTATATGAAGTGAGATTAATATAAGGCAACGGCAATAGCACACATGGAAGAAACATGGATAGGAAACCAATAATAAATCCAGCTTTTCCCAACAGCCCTTCATATATCGCATTAACGGTGAGTAGTTGAAGGATAAGAAGTAAGATAAGCTTACTGTATCGTCCACGTTTGGGGTAGTTTGAACCATACTTCTGGAAGAACCTTCTGATGGGAGGCCAAACCCAGATTCGGTTCCACACTCGCCATTTCTGCAACTCAGGCCATCACAGATCAAAACAATAAGATGCATGCGAACTAACCTCCGGGTACACCAATAACACAAAAAAAGGGAACAGCAAAAACAGTATAAACTGTAATTTGGCCGAGATATTGGAAAAATCCAAAAGCACAACGAAAGGTGCCCCAATAAACACACCGATCGGTAATGCACCCCAGAATATAACAAACAATTGAAGAACTATATCTGGTTAACCACGGGCATGCCGGTTCGAAAGCAGTTGCTTGGACACTCACCACCGCCAAGAAAGCATTTCGAAGCAAAAATAATTGCAGGCGCCCAATCAATGTGGAAAAACCACTCCCACTTAGGTGGCTCTACGCTTTCGTACAGGCCAATCCAATATAATCTTTATCGTTTGATCTGAGTCAGCCTGGGACAGCCGGGGAAGCAACTCCTCACAAAGCTGCTAATATTGAGCCCCCGACCAAGTCTACTCCAGTTGGCGCGATGGACTGTCCTTGCAACAACAAGACAAACTTTGCAATTCCAAACGAAAGTAGCACCGTCACGTTGAGGAATCTGTACCCGGTGAGTTTGACCCCGAAGGGAAGCGGCGCATCGACTTCATCTTCTTCTGAATCATCTGGATCCGCACTTCCAGGTGAGTGCTGAACAGTAACAGGTAGGCCTGCAGGAAAAGTCTGAAGCTCTACTTGCCCAATGTCGGTGGGCGGTGGAGGCGGCGGTGGCGGTGTCGTCGCTTGGCGGTCCAAGCTAGGTCTTGATTCCATATTATGTGATATCTCCCGTAGTTATCTGCTTCCCTCTGTCGTTTGGTAGCCTATACGCATCAGGGATAAGATGGTGAAGCCAGAGTCGGGGAGGAGCGCTTTTGCCAGGCAGTGTATTTGGGTTTGGGTACGGGGTTGGGCGAGTCCTAATTAGGGATATTATGTAATATTCCGTCAGCAGGTGTTTACATGTTCTGTGGGACGGTGAGCCAACGGTAAGACATACGGTAGAAGGGTTAGATGAAGAGTGTCAGAGTATATCGAAGAGCCAATAAAGTGACGCATACCGCCCTCGCGGAATACCAGAATGTGAATTCATTCCCTATTCAGAGCGCAATCATGGCCATATAACCTAGCGATTGGCCGCTTCATGCTAATGTTGAACAATAATGCTGAGTTAGAAGTTCGCACCAGACTCATGAATCATCGATCAACACCAAGCCAAGAACTCGGTTATTCCACATGTAGTGGGGCCCACTAGCGCAAGTCCTCACTCTGGCTTAAAATCCACTGACTTTTAGAAGTGAGAGAGAAGGTCTGAGGGCCAGTGGCGTTGCCTGCCACCGTGGGCTATGGACCAAACAGAAGGGGCAGTGCCGTCGACGAGTCGTTATGCGCATTATATCATGATGGTGTTTGACTGCCGCCACCTCACTTAGCTGGCTTTCCGACTTCAGCGACACGTGACGACCAACCGTCCCTTTGAAGGGGAAGACGGCATCGAATGCGGAGAAGCCAAAAAGGATACATCGAAAGAATGGCTTGGGCAATGTGAGGAGTGATGCAGTGATGAACGAGCCCGAAGAAAGAGAGGTCGGACAGTGGTCAGGTCACAGAAGGGCGGCCGACGGTCGATTATAGAAAGCTTACCAAACAAGGTGGCCCGGGCTATCCGCGTGCTGTGCTGTTGAGCGTGATCACCGTCGAATCGACGCTGTCACTTGCGCTCAAAAAAACAATCACCATGAGTCCAGGGTCAGAGTGCGGCTTCAAATTTGTCCGAAGAACCCGCTAGGTGAGCAGAAAATTGAACCTGTGTGGTGTACTTGGCTGGGCTTCGATGTCAGCCTCCGTATCTGCGGTGCTTGCCAGTGCTCTACGCTGCAATGGCCTGTGTCCATCTGGTGTATTCTGCTTACTCCTACATCGCCTTTTATTGTGGACAGTGAAAGTAAGGGTGAAACTTGGACGCACCAGTAGGGGAAGAAATGGATTTCACCTGTTGCGCTTCGAACTCACTACCGAAATTAATAGACCCGGACATGAATATTAGAGTAGTAAGTGAGGATCGGAAAAGGAAATTGGAAGGTGTGGGAGATGAGGTGAATTAAGCGCGATAGTTGATGAGTTCAAGCATTTAACCCGTCGTTCAAGTTCAAGCTTTCAAGCTCATCAACTGAACGTTCGTCGTATCGTTCATCGCCCACAGAAGACTCCAGACTCCGAATTCAGTTCCGTATACTTGGGTGGTGTCTTCATGCGTGTCTCTTCGATAGCTTCAAGGCTCATGTAGCCCGGATGTTTGCGGAGCTAGTCAGCCGTTGAAAGTTTAAACAGCGTATGGTAAACAGAAAATACCAGCCTACGCCAGATTCTCTCTCATTCGGAAGACAAACCCAAGGACGATATTAGGGAGAGTAGTTGATTGCTCGCGGTTTGCCTAGGGTTAACTCGACAGGTGGCGAAATCACCCCAAAGTCAATAAAGTAAGACATCAATAACAACGGCTATAGCCAGGTTAGAATAAACCCGGACAGGTGACCAACAATGAGCCCAGCATCTCCTGGAGACACAGACACAAGACTAGTAAGACTATGTGAGGCGCAAGACTTCGTTTGAGGCTAGCAAAGTGGTTGCTTGTGCCATGTGTTGGTGAGTATGGTGAGGTGTGAAAGCATGGAATGTGTCTGTGTATTGAATGGCTTCATGGCAAAGCGTTTGGGTGTGTCAGTGTGTGGTGAGGGCGGAAAGTATGGTGTAAGGTCAGTTCACATGCTGACCTCGGAACGGAACGAACTCGAGATCGGAGCCCCGGAACGGAACGGAGCAAAGGTCGGAGCGCCCAAGACCTCCGACCCGCTTCAAGCCTCGACGATCCCTGCCTCGAGTGCAGCGCGCGCGCCGACTATACCCCCACGAGACCTCCCATTGTCTCTTCGACGGCGTTCTGGACCCCTGAAGGCCCACTAGGACGTTAAAGGAGGTCTATATGAAGATACTCTCTCATCATATTCGGATGTCTGACTCCCAATTTGGCGCTCACTTCATTCTTGACTGGCTATTTCTGATCCTTCCACCATTCTATGCCCAAATCAGCTCAGATCCCGTCGCCGCATATCGCAGTCTACCTACAAGTAGACTTAATTTCTTTTTATCTTGTGCTTCTATCGACTTCAAGTTGAGCGCGCAGCGCTGCGTACACGGCGACGTCTGCATCTTCCAATACCACATAGCACTGTAAGGCCAGGTCTTCGCTGACCTTGAAAGTGCATTACTTTTCCTTTGATCTCGACGCGTGCCCCGTAGACATCGGATTCCCTTTCATTCCCTAGCCTCGTGTCCCCTTTTGTTTGTCTCTTATGGTAGTACCTTGCGCCGGCTAGTTACTAGGCCTCTCTTGTATATAAGACTGGTATTGATCTAATGTAACAGGCGGTGAAGACAGCTACAGAAGCTAGTAGCCCACCCTTCCTGTATTCGAACTCACACGCGTGCCATCGGAGCACCCTCTTTAGCGCTATCCTACTTACAGCCAGGGAGCTAGCTATCTACATCGGGACGTCTCAAATTTACTTAAGCCTCAGTAGCACCGCAAATGGAATGTAGCTTGCCCAGCGAGAACGCCTCGCTTCTAACTCGAAATCCCCTCGCGTGCTTGTCTCACTTTCTCCTTATCATTTTCTTGTCGATCCCCGCTTTCGTTCCGCGACGCTAAACAGAGCCACCGTGCCGTCACGCGTTGTGCGATAAAGACCAAGGATCCTCGCTACGTTACGTTACCCTTTTGTCTCACCTTTTATCTTATCTCTCGATCTCTCGAACTTAACAGCACGTCCCGATACGTGCTTCAATGGAGTGTGTCTGCACGCCGCAGGGCGTCCTTACAGCTTACAATATATGACCACTTGGAAAGCTCTGATACTTATGTGGGCATGATGCTGCTGCCTGAACGTTTGTGGAGCTAGTCAACTGTTGAAATAACATATCGTAAACAGAAAGTGTCAACCTAAGCCACATTATCTATCACCCAGACGAAAAACCCCCCATCGTAAATAAAGTGAAAGATAAATACAAGCACCAATAGCATGATTAGAAGATCGCTTAATAGCCCACCAACAATGAGCCCAGCTAATCCCAACAGTCCTTCATATATTGAATTAACGGTGAGTAGTCGGAGGGATATGAAGAAAGATAACCTTACTGTATCGCCTACGCTCGGGGTGGTAAATAAAAAAACACTTCAGGAAGGTGCTTCTGATGGGAGACCAAAACCAGATTCGGTTCCACACTCGCCATTTCTGCAACTCAAGTCATCACAGATCAAAACAACAAAATGCGTGCGAACTAACCTTCGGGTACACATATTCTACAACATAAACGAAGCACGAAACCGGCAATAACCATACGGCTTGGACCTTCAACGCCATTACAACAAGAGGTGTCTGGATAACCAAAAAGAACGGAAATAGATCCCAGTATATAACAAGCATTCGAAAAACTATATCTGGTTTAGCACGGGCATACCAATTCGAGAACAGTTGCTTGGACACTCACCTCCGCAAAGAAAGCATTTCGAAGCAAAAATAATTCCAGGCGCCCAATCAACGTGGAAAAAGCACTCC
>QFDX01002427.1:0-21376 GCA_003315875.1 Lactifluus piperatus | reverse complement strand
GATTGCGGACCCTTGAACCGCGATTACCAGGTCTCCAATTCCTAACAGGTATCATCTTAGAACATTGTTAGAGCACTGTCGGCCCCTTGAACCTAATGAACACACCATCATGGTTCACTCGACCATTCACACTACATGATTTTCTGACAAGTACTATGCTCATACATCTACACCCCCCTGTACACAGTAAACACAATAGCTATTATATGAAATGCTTAAATCGGAGGTGGAGACCATAGTTAATATTTAAGTACAATAGAGTACTTGCGTGGCGGAGAACATTCAAGATCATTGCATAATACAATCAAAGAGTGAGTCAAAGTGGATCGTACACAACAAAGCAGGACGACTGTCGGGCTCCTCTTAAAACCACGACCGCGCATTTGCTACGAGTACCCACGCGAGCACGAAGGCAAGCATGCCAGGGGAGCCTGGCCGTATGCCCGCATTGACGAGGGGCGCTCCTCGGCCGATTGTATAGTTTAAGCACGCTAGGAGGGTCGTATCCGTGCCGTATGGCAACTGTGCCTCAGGTGCGGTCGCGTTAGGGTTCTGCGTTCCGTTTAGAGCGGCCGTATCGTTATACCCGTCGAGCGTGAGGACCACGCTGCTCGCGCGGTAGTACTGCAATGCCTGTTCGGGTAGAGGCACTGCGCTCGTGTTCGTGTAGGGTGTGGGGGAGCTCGACGTGTTGGCCGAGGAGAGGGCGAAGGAGCAATTGGCTTTCACGGACTGGATAAGGGATGTGACAGTGCTGTTGTCCGAGAGTACGTGGAAAGTCGAGCCTGTATTGTTTGACTGGAACTGCGCGGTCACTAGTGGGCCACCGGGACGCGAGGAATTGTCCGGAAGGCCATACTGCGCGGGTATAGCCATATTAGCGGTGTGGATAACACGGACAGAGTTGCGTACCTCGGCAGAATCGAACAAGTACGCGCTCGAGCCTATCGCAGCGCCAGCCCAGATAACAGGCCAGAAGTAAAATGGAAAGTTCAGGTGAGAAACACCATGTGGGTCCACGACTCCAAGATAGCCGCTCCCGTATATGCTTCAGAAACGCATAAGACGACTTGTTAGAAGGGAGGAAAGCAAATCTAACAAGGAGTTTAGGACTCTGCATACCTGTTGCCATACACCTGGTCCCGCGTCCCGCCACCCGCGGTACGGCCCGCAAATGGCTGGTTGAGGGGTATCAGGACCGCTTTACCTCCCCCGTGGCCATAGCTTGTCGCGCTTGTCTTCCCATTCGGGAGGCTGTGACCGAGGGGTACCTTACTTGGGGCCCCCTTTCCCTTACTGCCGCTTCCGCCTAGAGGAACAGGGTGAATAAAAGATGAGTAACAGTGAGATAACGTACCGTGCCCGCTGCTAGGGGGACGGCCCTTACCGCCACCACCCTTGCGCCGCTCGAGGGAGCGCGCCAAACTCAAATCACTAATATAAATAAAGTCTAGACTCACGTCAGGGCTAGGTTGAGGAGGGGGAAGAGAGATAGGAGAGCGACGTGGAGGAAATACGAATGGAATATACATGGTGAGGTTGAGTTCAACGTTGGGAGGTCAGTGCGAATGTCAGTTTTTAAAGTTGAGAAAAAGCGGATAGGCCATCGCTTGTGGTAGTGCCAAGCTCCAACACAAGCTCCAACATTGCCTGCCACGTCCACGCCACCAGGTAATCGGGCACGTGGCAGTGCATGCTACAAGTGACGTGACTCGAGATTGTAGGGCATTGCAAGAGGGGCAGTGCTGCAGTACACACTTTACTTTTAAAGCTTAGCGCTTAGCGCGTGTTGTGATATACAGTACGCGTCACTTGAACAATCCATGAATCGCCTAACATTGTCGCACAACAATTGTCTCATGCTCAAAAAACAACAGAAAAAAGCATAATAATGCCCGTAAACTCATGCGATTAGAGTAGAGGCTGTGGCCGAGTCATATTTAAATGTAGGTGGGATCTGTTGCTTGGTTTTGTAATAGCGCGCGAGACGGTGAATACGCGACTCGATCAAGATCAAGCGGAACTTCGAATCCTTGTCCTTGCGGTTTGTCTCGAGGTGCTTGCGCACAGCGACGGCCTTCTTGATTAGATGCCAGAGATCTTCAGGGATCGAGGGAGCAAGGCCTATAAGGCACATCCATCTCATCAGATTCGACTTTGGGGGACCAAGGTGGAACAGACGCACCGTTCGACTTGAGAACACGAAGAATTTTGTTCCCCGTGACAAAGCGCACCTGGGGAATCCCGTGCGAGTCACGGAGGGTAACGCCAATTTGGGACGGTGTGAGTCCTTTGCGAGCGAGCTTGATGATATGCTCAACGACGTCCTCTGGTATTGTTTTTAACCAAGATGGAGGTGAACGGCGATAAGGAAGGGCAGAGGACGCTAAAAGACGTTTATTTTAAAAGGGTCACTTGATTCAAGATGGAGCCAAACATACAAATGCCCTTTCCGGGAGCGTGCATACGACCCATTGTGGTACTGAGTAAAACTCAGAGATTTATTTCGTAGAGCACGGTGAGTTAACGTACCAATTCTAAGATATGACGGTTGAGATGTTCTTGAGGGATGTCTTGTCTGTCCAAGGCAAACGATATTGGATGTCACGCGTGACTGAGTGGCTTCAGTAAAACTGTGCAGTTGCAAACTTTGTTTTCCTCGCATTTGGAGCCCGACACTGATTCATCCAATCGACGTCCGTCAACCGCTGACAGTTTCAAAACCATTGACCGTCTCATTTCTGGTCAATCTGTCTCTGTCCAATCATGAAGCTCAACATCGCCAGTATGTCTTTTTACACACAGAAGTCCTCAGGTATTCGTCTGACCACAATCCAATAGACCCAGCGACGGGGCAGCAAAAGACAATTGAAATAGATGATGAAAGGAAATAGTGGGCAAAAACTCTCACTTCTTTCATTTGTACCCACTGCCGACCTTGGTTTTCTAGTCGCGTCTTTTACGACAAGAAACTCTCTCAGGAGGTCCCCGGAGACTCAATCGGCGAGGAATTCAGTGGTTATATCTTCCGTATCTCTGGCGGCAATGACAAGCAAGGGTTTCCCATGAAGCAGGGTGTCCTCGTCCCGCACCGTGTCCGCCTCCTCCTTGCCGATGGCCATTCATGCTATCGCGAGCGGCGTAAGGGCGAACGACGCCGCAAATCCGTCCGCGGCTGCATTGTTGGGCCCGATATTGCTGTTCTCTCACTTGTCATTGTTAAGAAGGGTGACGAAGAGCTTCCTGGCCTCACTGACACCGTCCTCCCCAAACGTCTTGGCCCCAAGCGTGCAACGAAAATACGCAAGTTCTTCAATCTCTCCAAAGAAGATGATGTACGCAAGTATGTTGTCCGGCGCGAGGTCAAATCGCAAAAAAAGGAGAATGCCAAGCCTTACCTCAAGGCGTGAGTCGAGGCGTGCTCATTCTTAAGGAGCGGAACACAAATGGTTGATATAAACGACGTTTACAGTCCAAAAATCCAGCGGCTGGTCACTCCTTTGCGTCTCCAGCGTCGTCGCCACCTTCGCGCACTCAAGCTTCGCCGGCTCGAACACCAGAAGGAGCAGAAGGCGGAGTACGAGTACGTCTTATGTCTCTTTTCCTTCCCACTTCCGTTCGTATTGAGTATCTTTCAGCGCCCTGATCGCAAAACGCATCGCGGAGAAGAAAGAGAGGGCTGCTGCTATCAAAGCATCACACAAGAAGTACGTCTCTTTGTCTAAGTACTGTACAGTTCAGAGAGGCTGATGTTTCACTTTAGGACTGTATAATCCTCTGTTCTTGTGTGGGCTTAGTCTTGTACTTCACTTCTCTTGCGGTTTACGTGTCGTATGACATTATATACTGGTGTCATGTTTCATTGCATCTCCTACTTTCCTGACGCACTCCTGATCCAAGTGACATGGCAAAGCTACTCGGATATTGCCTTTGGATGACCGTGCTCGTATGATACACTCATTATATGTCAACATGCATGCCTACTTGCCCATCAGTTTCATTTATTTTGCGCAGAGAATGTATATTCTGTACGAGGGCGTCTCATTTGAGTAGGACAGAAGTCACGAGGAGGTCCTACACCCATTTGCGTGGCTGATCAAGGAGATATTCCCTGCGTTCTCAAAGAGGGGGAGCAGGAACAGCCGGACTCCAATGCCTTCTCAGTAAATTTAATATTGAGATTGCGTACCCTTTCTTTCTTCTTTTCATAAGAGTGATCACAGTGTGGCGTCATGGACGATTTTCCTTCTTGCTTGCTGTGGTTTTTGTCTGTAATGCTCTGGTATTGATTATATTCTCTTCACTGTATATACATACTACAGGATTGTTCGATCGACCTTGAGCTGGTGTCCCATTTATGTACAGTGTTTCTCCATCTTTCCAACAAATCCTACCCGACTTCTGCTGAGAATCCTGCACTCGAACCGCGAATGTCAAAATAAAAAGGAAGGGAGAACTGATATAGAGAGAAACAATCGGTGGATTACAAGTCGTCCTTATAGCAACTCACGTCGAGTTGGCATGCTTGCCACGCTGCTGCTTCATGAGAAAGTAGTCAAGTGCGCACCAGATTGCCAAAGGTCTGCCCCTTGTCCCACACGAAACACCACGAGGATACAGTTAATGCACACGGCTAGACGCAGTCACAGACGAACTGATAATTTGTGCACGGAACACATTTTCGGGCCACAAGCCCAATCGGAACAACAGATGCAATTGGAGGCATCTCATCTCTGAAGCAGCCCTGACACAAAAGTCCACGCGGTGCATTCGTCGATATGAGGAGGGAGTAACTTAGAAGGAAAAGGAGATGGGTCAGCACCACTTGACTTAAATGGCAAGTAGTGTGACAACGCGAAGAGTCACGTCTGTCACGCCGCGTTCATGCAAAGGTAAAGTCAAGTTCAAGTCGAGAGGGCCAATAATAATAAAATATGCCTCTTGTCCGCATCGAGTTGTGCGATTTCAAGTCATACAGGTGCGTACAGTTATCCATATCATATCATCCCAGTATCTCACTATTTCTGAACTGGTACTTTACACTCTAGGGGACATCAAATCATCGGCCCCTTCAAGAACTTCACGTCCATCATCGGGCCCAATGGCGCGGGAAAGTCTAACCTCATGGATGCCATCTCTTTTGTTCTTGGCGTAAAGAGTGCGCAGCTTCGAAGTAGTCAACTTCGAGATCTCGTATATCGTGGCCGACGTCTGGCCAGGAGTAATGACGAAGGAACCTCGCAGCCTGATCAGGAAGACGAGAGTGAGGGCGAGGGCGAGGGAGAGGGAGAGGGCGAAGGCACTGCCAAAAAGGCGTGGGTCCTTGCGGTGTTCGAAGACGATAAGAAGAAGGAATGGTTATTTCAACGGACGTATGTTCACCACCTCCTCTTGACGTGATCCGCCATGCTTTCATTTGGGGGCTTATTATAGAATATCAACAACGGGCGCTTCCGAGTACAAGCTGAATAAAAGGACCGTCACCTATACTACGTACAACGAAGCCCTCACCAAGCACAACATTCTCGTCAAAGCGAAGAATTTCCTTGTTTTCCAAGGAGATGTCGAGGCTGTCGCTTCCCAGTCTCCTAAAGAACTCACGCGTCTCGTCGAGCAGATCAGCGGTTCGCTTGAGCTCGCCGCCGAGTATGAGAAAGCCAAGGAGGAGCAGGATCGTGCGACGGAGAACGCCACGCATAACTTCACGAAGCGCCGTGCCATCGCAGGCGAGATCAAACAATACAAAGAGCAAAAGGGTGAGGCGGAGCGTTTTGAGGCTCTATGCCAAGAGCGCGTGCGTAGCAAAAACTTTGCGTCTTTGTCCATTATTAAACCACTTGTATGCGTAGGATGACCTAATTCTCCGTCGTCTGCTCTTCAAATTGTTCCGCATTGAAGAGAGTCTTGAAAAGAATGCGGAAGAGATCACCACCCTTGGAACTGCTCTCGAGGGACTGCGCGAAGAGAAGGAGGCTCGGGACGAAGAACTCGACCAGACGCGCGCCGATCAAGCCAAAGTCCGGACTTCAGTTTTGAAGGCGGAGAAAAAAATCAAAAAGGCTGAGAAAGCGTTGGAAGACAAGGCTAGTGCTACACCGCCCGTCACTCACCTGTAACTGTTTTGACACCTCGTGCTCCTCCTCTCACAGAAACCAGAATTTATGTCTATCGAGGCCTCCATCGCTCATTCCACCAGGAAGATGAATAATGCACAACAACTCCGGGAACAGGTAACTAAAGAAGTCGAAAAACAGACAACGAAGCTTCGGGGCTACCAAACGGACCTGCTGACAGTCCAAAAGGCTGCAGATGAGGCGCAAGGCTAGTCGTGTCTGCGTATTCCTACATTGTTTTACTTAATCGTGATCTCCGGGTAGAGGCTCAGCGAAAGGCGTCTCAGAACAATCTCTCTTTGAGTGAAGAGAGCTTACAGGAGTATCGTCGGCTGTTTGTCCTCGTTTCTTTCTTTCGATCATCCTGATCTTACGGGGTCGGGGTTTGTAGAAAGGCACAGGCCAGCGTCCTAGCTGTCGAGCAACGTCAAGCTCTCGAGAAACTTACACGGGAAGAAAAGACTACATCACGAACATTTTCACAACTCAGGGACCGGCAGGAGGAACTCGAGCAGAAGAGGACAACTCTGCGCGAGGATGATGATGTGTTTGAAGCAAAGAGAAGTGATGTACGCATTTTGTCTGTCCACATCAAGCCCGCATCCTGATGGCTAGTCCTCATAGCTGGAAGGCAAGGTCAAAGTGGCTAGTGAGCAGCTTAGCAAGGTGAAGCAACAACTCGAGGAGCAGCAGAGTGAACGGGCACGTATAAAGTATGGTTTCGACATTGTTTTGATAACTGCAGCTCTAATTGACGTACAATTACAGCCGGCTCGAGGCTGACCTCAACGATCGTCTTCTGGAGATTCACCAAAAACTTATGCAGGCTGGATTTGACCAAAAGGAGTCCGAGCGCGAGTCAAAGCTGAAGGAGACCCTGGCAAATTTGCAGCGTATTTTTCCTAGTGCGCATTCGCTATTGAGTCATTTGTCAGCCGAACTTATTTACGTCACATATACAGGTGTGCGCGGCCGGCTCGTTGACCTATGCAAGCCCACTCAACGAAAGTACGAAACTGCAATCTCCGTAATCCTTGGCCGTAACATCGATGCTGTCGTTGTAGATGATGAGCGGACGGCCATTGACTGCATAGAGGTACTGCATGCCCCCTGTTTACTTCCTGTCCTCCGTTTGGTTGAACAAATATGGGATGCCATAGTACATGCGAAACCAGCGTGCGGGTCAAGCGACTTTCATTCCGCTCGACACGATCCAAGTGAAGCCGATCAACGACAAGTTCCGCGCGTTCGCCAAGGGCGCGCGCCTTGCGGTCGATGTGATCCAGTATGAGCCCGTCATGGAACGCGCGATACACCACGCTTGCGGAAACGCACTCGTGTGCGACACGATGGAGGTCGCACGATATGTCTGTTATGATAAGTCCCAGGAGGTCAAAGGTGTGCCCAACCAGTCAGTGCGCTCCCTGTCAGGGGTGCTGACGCAACGTCCATCGCATAGCGGTGACGCTCGACGGCACGATCATCCATAAAAGCGGCTTGATCACTGGTGGGCGCAGCACTCACGACAGCGGGAAGAAGTGGGAGGAGAAAGACGTTCAGGGCACGTTCTTTTCACATATGATGACTGCTCCGACAGGGTTTTCTGATGCGATGGGGTCGGGCAGGCTTGTCGCGTGCGAGGGACAACATCCAGAACCAGCTGAGCGAGCTCGCAAAGCAGAAGCCGCGAAATCAAGAGGATGACAATTTGATGTCCGAGATGATGAGGCTCGAGTCGGTGCTTCAAGTCGCCCGCGATGATCTCGTGCGCATTTGTCTGCTGCTGTTGACTTGCCCGTTCTTATCTCATGCCTTACAGAGCGCATGTAATCACAAGCTCCGGGGCATCAAGGACGAATTGAAACACATCGACAGGTCATTGAAGCAGAATGCCCCAGAATATGACAAGGTGCTTTTTTTGTGGAGTCCCCACCTGCGGTGTCGCGTAATGCTCTTGACAGGCTCGCAATGCGCTCGACAAGCTTCGCGAGGAGGTGCAGCGCTTCGCGTCTGTTGTGGACGCGGCTGAGGACCAAATCTTTGGGGATTTCTGCCGTGGCATAGGCGTGGCTAGTATCAGAGACTATGAAGCTCGCCAGCTGAAGCTCGCACAAGAGGAAAGTGAAGCGCGACTGCGGTTCGAGACTCAAATCGCTCGGCTCACTCATCTGTACGTACCGTACCAAGTCTTCCATCCTCAGATTGCCGGATCTTATCATCCTTGAAGAACCCAGTTTGAAGAAGAGCAGTTGAAAAAGCTTCAGGAGCGCTTGAATGTCCTCACTGAGACAGTCACAGGGGAAGAGGAGAACCTCACACGCTTCGAACAGAGGAAATCTGAGGCGCAAGAGGAACTTGAGAGAATGCAAGAGGGCCTCAAGGAACTTGAAGAGGAGATGTCGCACCTTAAATCGACGCTAGAACAGAAGACAAAAGTTGTTGAAGACGCAAAGCGCGCCGCATCCAAGGCCGCCAAGGCACTCGAGCAAGCGGAAAAGGAAGTCTCCTCGCGGGTATGGATATCTTGACAATGCTCTCGGGCATCTGGTGATGACATCGAGACTAGAACGACGAAATCGAGAGGCTTGGGCTCGAGCGCTCGGGCCTATACCGGAAATGTCGCCTCGAAGAGATCAAGCTGCCATTGGTTTCTGGGAATCTCAAGAACGTCCCCATGGAGGAGGTTCGTGGTTCTCGTTCTGGGAACCTCGGTTCTGACGACGAGTCGACAGAATTTACGCGACGAGGTGGCGATGGATGTTGATGAAGACGACGAAACGAGCGAAGCAACACAGCGTCCGAGGAGAGTGCCCGATTTTGGCATCGAAGTAGACTTTGACGCCCTTGGGGAGGATGAACGAAAGGTAAGGGAGCAATTCACAGCGACGCTATCTGTGGTAGACGCCCTCGTTCTGACCATATGACGGTTTTCGGAATAGGATTCCTCCGGGGAAACACTTGGTGAATTTGATGCGTCCATAGCGAAACTTAACGCCGAGATCGAGCGGATGACGCCAAACATGAAGGCTATGGATCGGTACGTTTTCTCTGTGCTTTTCGTGCTGTAAGCTGACAACTCTTCACCTAGGCTTGATGACGTCGAGACTAAGCTTGTAGAGACGGAGAAGGAGGCCGAGAAGGCTCGCAAAGACTCGAAAAATGCAAGAGACACGTTCAATGACGTGAAACAGAGGCGGTAAGAGCCTGGCCTCCCCCTCATGCCCTGAAAGTGAGACTGATCCTGATATTAACCCTACTACCTAGCACCGAGTTGTTTAACAAGGCGTACAATCACATATCAGAGTGCATAGATCAGGTGTACAAGGATCTAACCAAAGGAAAGGCGGCCCCCATGGGTGGTGTCGCTTATCTCAGTTTAGAAGACAACGAGGTGCGCAGGGAATACAGCGTGGCGGTCGCCTGTTTTTCCTCAAAGATTTCTTCTCCAGGAGCCGTACGCGGGTGGTATCAAGTATCACGCGATGCCCCCTATGAAGCGCTTCCGGGACATGGAACAGCTGTCCGGCGGCGAAAAGACGGTTGCTGCACTAGCTTTATTATTTGCGATCCACAGGTGCATGGTCTCGGTGCCTTCGAGAGCGTTCGTAGCTGACATACACCCGCACTGCCCCATGCAGTTACCAACCCAGTCCGTTCTTTGTCCTTGATGAAGTTGACGCGGCGTTAGACAACACGAATGTGGCCAAGGTGGCCAGCTACATCCGCGCGCACTCATCGGAGACGTTCCAGTTCATTATCATCAGCCTCAAGGGCTCATTATATGAGCGAGGGAATTCCCTTGTTGGCATTTATCGTGACCAAGATCTGAATAGCTCTCGCACACTCACCCTGGACGTAAGTCAAGTACTCAACCCGAAGATTCGAGAGACCCACTGATAACAACCCTTGACAGCTCACGCAATACGATGAATGAGCCTCCCTCACCCCTTTGCTTTCTGGATCTATTGCTGTCGCTACTGTACTTCTCTTTGTGCCTTTTCTTTATCGCGATATCACCCCGCGTTTTGTAGCCTTAACACGATATCCATTGTTTATTTGTGGACAGAAAATGAGCGCGTGTAGATCCATCGTTGAGGTCGATTACCGTACAAACCTCCCTTTGCTTTTGCATTACTTATACCGCATTCCAAACTGGCGCCTCTGCCTCGTTCTTCGCCGCCTGCTTCTGCTGTCTGAGTCCAGACCATTGCCAGACCACATTGCTTAGCTTCATGTTACAGTGGTGACGACAACTGCTGCTTCTGCTATAGCCACATCTCTCCTCCCCCGGTCGTACAAACTGACTATTTGTGCATACCGGTGATCCATTACGTAGACGGGCATGGTCACCTAAGTCATGCTATGACTTATTGGTCTGCCTTAAGCCTGTGTCTTGTGTACTTTAGCTGTGATTAAGCTATTTCAAGAGGTGGTTGTCGATGAAATGTGATGCTTGCATAACCTGAGGGTGTTGGGAAGGGAGCTGGAAGAGATACTTGAGGTGTATTTGTTGTAGAGACTGAGGTTGAAGAAGTCCATGTCAGTAAGAAGAGAATAGGGCACTACCCTCTCCCCCGTTGACACAGACTTCTCTGAGTCTCTATGACTCTATGACGAATGTGCCTTGAGCGTCTCTTCCGGCTCCCTTTTAAGAATTGCCAGGCTCTGTGTCCGTGGCATCCTGGACCGCCAAGAGAGGTGGGAGGTGATGGCACGAATCGAGATTCGGCACAGTGACCCAAGCTTGATATTCACAGCCCCGTCGTAGAACACAACGCAACTTGCTATCGGTCCAGCGGGCGAGCGCCCGCCTGACGATATCGTGTGTTCTGCTACTCGATATGGGGATATCAATAGTCGCAACTGGCTGCGGAGAGGCATCCCCGTCGCGGGTAACCCAGGGCCTCCTTCCCACGCTCTTCAGCTATGCCCGTTGTACGGACGGAGGCCTGTGACCGGCCGTTAGTTTGAGGCGATCTGCAGTGCGCACAGCTTTGACAATCTCGATCCCATCGAGAAATGTGCCCTGACCTAGGCCCCTAACATTAGAAATGGGCGTGAGATCAACCATGGGACACCGGGAGCAATTCGAGTCCTTGATCAACGGAGGTGTCAAAACGAATCACTGATGTAGTCATTCTATGTCAAAGAGAGCAAGGGGCTGGGTCTGCATCGTGTTCTATCATGGAACCTGGAACCATACTTGATCATGGGCCTGGGGAATGCGAGGGTTTCCTTCGCAAAATGCACGGAACTGATTAGCTTCATTCACCGGCACCTACAGTGGCTTGTTTCGAGCGCGGTATCAATGTCGCCTGACTCGCACGCCGGTTGTACGATTATAGTAAAATGTATACACCAGCCAAGAGGAGAGGGTCACTTGGTAGAGCAAATTGTATGCCCAGCATATGGTCTACTATGCAGCCAACGATGGTGACTCGCTCCTCATCCACAAATATTGCATTGGACGATATACAACACCGCTGATTCGCCGCCGTTTCAAACGACTTGTGAGATTTGGCGAATTCTCCGGAGGCATTCGTTGAGGTCCACCGACGTCCACCCTGAGCCGACTCGACTGCAGTTACGTATCGATTTGGTATTGCCAATGATAGGCACTGGCACATAATCCCAAGGCATAATACTTGATACGGACCCGTTCAGCAGCTGGTGATGGGCTTCGGGGTATCGTCTGACGCCGGCGGTTTTTCCGCCCGACAGTGCACGTTTGGACTCGGAGGTGGTAGGATCGTGACCGTAATTTACGCATGTGGGCGGCTAAGGAAATTTAAAAAGGATTGTTCCGTGCCGTTCCTCTCCGTTATCTGACTGAGCCACAGGCTCCGAGAGAGAGACATTTGCGGGGCGGACACATCGCTCTGAACAGATTCACGACACCCACGTCACTCACACTCTCCCAACGGCTCTGGCAATGCTGTCTCGTCATCCCTCTTTGCGAGTAACTTACGAATCCTCTCCGAGCATGTCGTCAGCTAGCTTACTCATTACACGCATTACGCATTATCATTACGTGGTCAAATTGAAACGCGATCCGGTGCATAAAATAAGATGTTGGTTGTTTGAGCATGTCATCCGAGTCCTCCAGGGCATTTTAATTCATTGTCCGCTCTCGATGCTATTGTCCCGTGCTACCTTCCGACCGCCCGTCAATTTACGATACTGTATAGTCCAAAGCCAGCAAATCCTGAAAGGTGACCATATACACAGTCAAACCCTCTCAGCCCATAACTAGCAATAACCCATAAGCTAGGCGGTCCAGCGAGGTGTATGGGTTGAGAGGGTGTTCCATTTCTGGGAGCGCTTGTCTTGTAGATCTAGAAGCGTTGGCTACTGGAGGCAATCACGCCTTATAAAACCGGTCATCAATGATAGCCAATCTCGACGTAGCCATCATCGCGGCATGTACTGTACTACCCGCGCCGTGCATTCCATCGACTGTAGTATTACGCATCCTCGCTTAAGAATAAAAATGTAATTGTACGATTGCCTACCTAATTGTGCTAATGGTGTATGAGGACTTGAACAGGGTCATGGATCAGATGCATAAAACTGAGAGTGACTTGAGCTACTGTAACTAACAAAGCGCGAGACCGAGTGAGGTAGATAAAAATATATATATACGTGTATGCACGGATATAATATTTTAAGCAAGGAATACTGTATGAGTACGGGGGAATATGATCCAGGAAGACAAGTGAAAAGTAAACAGAAGTTGAAAAAAAAAGGATATGAGGATAGGTGAGCCTCTATGTTGTGCCTGACTCGCTAATACGCCGCTCTGAAGTCGGTTGGCTGGGCTCCCCAAGGCTCGGCTGTTGCAAGCGCGAAGCCGCAATAGAAGGGTTGTCTGCCCGAGGAATGGACTGACTATGTTCGTCACCAAAGTAAGAACTGAGTCTCTCCACCCGGTCTGATGGGACTACGGTCTGTGAAGGTGGCACGGGGAAGTCGGAGAGGCCAGAGATGCGTGAGGTACCTGTGTCATTCGTCGTGTAACTCGACCGCGTCACCTCTGTGGTGGCAGACGGAAGCGCGAGTGGCAGGAGGCTGGCGCTGCTGTGATGACCGGACACCACGGGTAACCACGGGGATGTCGAGCCATCTGCAGTGGCGGCGGGAACAGGGGGCAAGGTAGTGTCTGGGCTGCGGTCTCGGTGGATGTCGCCTACGAAGGAGAACCGGTGCGCAGATGTTGTTGCTGCCGGTGTGGAGACGGCCTCGATCGTTCCCACGCGTAATAGTTCTATATCACCCGCGGGGGAGTCAGTGATTAGAAATTCGACCCCATAAGTAACAGACTGCACGTACCATCGTGATCCGCATCCTCTATCTCCGATCTGTCCAGTACAGACGACGTACGAGACTCGACATCCTGAGGGATGTGGATCGTAAGCGATGCGTCACTCGGACGGCCATGGCCCCGATGCAGACGGAGCGGAAGTGACGTGGCGATAGGTGAGTCCACCTCCGAATCTGAAGCAACGGATAGCACTATGTTCGGGTCCGTACGGCTTCCCACACCATCGCCACCCTGCAGGCCACCATACCTCAATCCCCACACGCGCGGCGGGCTGCCCCGCTGGGAGCCTAATCCATCCCGATTCCGCACGTCTTGTATCGCCTCAAACCCACTACCCAGGTGTGCAATGAAGCCGCTCGCACCCGAGATGCTGCCAGTTGAGTTGACGTCCAGTTCGGTTGGGGAGTTCATATCACGTGACAATACTCGGCGGTGCCCATCGGACGGCGTCTGACTCGTCATTGGCTGGTAAAATAAGTTCCGGTAACGGTCGAGGTCTTCGATACGGCTAAGTGGTCGTGGACTCTGCTGTGGCGACGATGCTCGAGAGCCTGAAAGAGCATCGTTGGCCAAGCTCGCCTGTGCAGAGTCGAGTGAGTAGCTCAACATTGACGCAGTAAAGACTGGTGGATTGAGCGCTTCAGCAGGAGAAGATGCAGTGGTGTGGTTGGAATGCAAAGGTCGGCTCGCCCTTCCATACGCAAGATCCGCACGCGAACGTTCGGGCATGGTTGCAAGTGCCAAGCTGGGAAACGACGAGAGTAGCTGCGCTGTGTTGGGGGACGCCTCGTGATGGCTTTCACTTTCACCGAGCCCACTGTCCGCGCTGAATCGCCGTTGGAGCCCAAATGCAAACGCGTCTGCAAGAACGAGTGGCGCGCCGCTGGACCGGCTACCCGATGCATATACATGGGGAGTCGCTCGACCAACTTCCCTGGCATCCGACAATGGAGGTGGGTGTCGTGGTGGTGGATTCTGCGGTGTTGACTTTGGTAGAGGGTGGGAGTGTTCAGAAGGCGTTTCGTGAAACCCATGAGGAAGAATGGGCGGAAGTGTCGCGGAGGGCTGCGAAGAAGTCACGTTTGGGTATGCCAAAACAGACGCATAGGGATGAGGCACCGATCGTGGAGGCAGGCGATGTCGCGTGGAGATGTCAGTAGCGGGTGTGGTTACCGAGACCGCAGAGGGGTGCGGGCCCGCATAATCAGAAGTAGAACGCGTGTGCGAAGATCGTGGCATAGAGTAACTACTCTGAGCATACGGGTGGTCCGGTAGGTAGATGGGCCTCGGAGGCTCTGCGGCATCCGGTTCTGCGGATAGAGGCGGGGTGGTCATTGCAATACCTATGGCGGAATCGTGTATCACAGGTGAAGAAGGCGATAGGCGGACATCAAGCTTCGGAGGACTGGCCTCGATCCGCACGGCCTTCGTGTCACTATCGCGGCGAGTCAAGAGCTCGTCCTTCGGACTCATCCTCTCGTCAGAGATACATAAGCCCGTCGCGGCACGCAATGCAGTCTTGCCCTTTGAACCAGCGCGAGAGTGCCCGCCAGACGACAACGTACGTGCGTGAGACGTGAAAGACCGCGAGTGCTGTGTCTGTGTCCCGTCGCTCGATGTGGGAGTGTGAACCGTTGGAGCAGCGATCTGATTGCCGAGGAGCGTCTTTGTGGCGAGGAATCCCATGCCCCCCATTTCCTTCAGCTGCGCACGCGTACGTCCTGTGGACTGAGACCGTGATCGGCCAAGTGAGCGAGTTAATTTGGAGCTCTGCAATGAGCGCGCTGCCGTAGCCTTCCATTCTGCGCGCTCGCGGTCAAAAGACGCGCCCATCTCCAGGACCCTAAAATTAGAGCCAATTGGTATGCATTTATGACGTGAGATATCAATGTCACCCACCTTGCGAGTGATGGCACTGGTGATGGAATAGCAAGGTCATCCTGTGCAAAGCTACGCGGTCTGTGTGGTGGAGAAGACTGGCCGTCGATTGACCCGACTCGCGGTGGTATCAACATAGGTTCGGCCCGTGGCGGGCCGCGAGAAGACCCCAAATTCAGCGGCAGATTCACGGCCGACCGAGACGCACGTAACTGCATCTGAGGAAGTGTGGTATGTTCGCTGCCCGTGCGCGCTTCGGATGGGTTATGTCGATGACTGAACGACTGCAGTGGCTCATCGTCTGTATGCGCCATGAAGCGTGGGCGCGGGAACAGCAACGCATCGCACCACGTTTCTGGGGACAGCCATCGGTGTTTCACACGAGACGAAGTAGATTTATTGATGGCAGAGCCACGAGACAGGTTACGAAGGTTTGGAGCAGAGATCGTTTTGAATAGCGAGGTACGCGAGGAGGGTTTGAGGTGTGCAGGGACTTCGGTTTTATTTATAGTGTCCGAGGGAGGTGGCCGCGGAGGGTACGAGCGATCCACACCTTTACCTTTGTCCAATGAATGCGAGACAGCAGGTAGAATAGCCGGGGCACGTTGAGGGGGCTGAGTCCAAGTAGAGGGGAAAGGGTACGCATAGGGGTGTCTGGATGACGGAATGTCACGGTTGACGAAGGATGTGGGTGATAAATTATGCGATGAAGTTCGCGCTGTGGTCATCAAGGTGTCGATTAAAGTGTTAGAGCGCCGGCGGGATTGATGTATTGTCGGCGGGTGGGGTTGTACTGAACTACGAGGGCGGGAGGGTTGCGCATCTGGCATTGCTGCATCGTTTGAGTGCAGCGGATTATGCGTCAGAGTGCCATTGCGAGAGCGTTTTACAGAGGATAGAGATGGTTGATGCGGACCGGGAGCGGACTCTGAACGAGATTTCCGCGTGGGACCGCTAAAAGGGAGAAGGCTCGAGAGACTCAGGCGACTCGAAGCACTCGCAGGGGGTGACGGGTAGAGAGACGACCGCTGCACAGGTGTGGGAGACTCACCAACGCCACCGGTAGTGTCAATATTGGCAAAGGGTGTCGAAGATATCGTATGCAACCTTGGACGACCGCTACGTAGAGACTGGGAAACTGCGCTGCGTCCCTGGGAGGCTATCGTGGCTGGTCCAGGTGTGGCGGCGGTGTCTTGGGAAGAGTTCATTCGGTAAGGATGGGAGCTGTACGCGCCACTACCCGGAAGAACGGACGTGATCCGCCCGTCCGACCGTTCTGGTGACCCATCTGACGACTTGGCACTGCCTAGATTACCCAGGACTGAACCGAACATCTGCCCCCAACTATCGCGGGCCGGTGAGAGTGGAACAGTGGAAGGAAGTTCGTACGGCCCGTTGTAGGGTATGTACCAGTCCCCATCATTTTCATTTTCTCGTACTTCAGGAGGAAGGCGTTTGGGACCCAAACCGAAGCGGACGCGAGAGAAGGCGGAAGAGGGGGTTTGTGTTTTGGTGGCCATTGGGGGCTCAGCTGGGTGGTGGGCTGGAGAGGGGCATAAAGTGTGGAGGGAGTGGCAGCCAGTTGATGAAGGAGAGGGAGAAAGAAAGGAGGGGGGTTTCGCAAAAAGTTTGAAGATGTGATGTGTTTTATGATACGTGTTTCTATATTTTTCGGACAGATCTGGTCAGAGATGTGTTTTGAGAATGAGCAAAGTGATTATAAAGACATACCTATGAATATGAGAGAAAGGAATGGCTAGGGGAACATTTGGAGACCGTGAGGTGGTTGTGGCCGACGGCGTCAAGGATGAAAGGAAGAACGTAACGTTGAACGTTCGGTCAACGGGTGACTTGAGTGGGACCAAATTAGTATTTGGAATTGTGAAAATCCCGGAATCCGGTAATCCCGTTGCCACGTGCAACCAATCAAGTCAATCCCCGGTTTTAATCCTGTATCCCCGACACATTTTATGTCCCACAGAAATCCTTATTCGCTTGTCAAGTTGTCTGTGTGATTTCTTACATGACTCGGCCGTAACTAGCCAAGATGTGAAGTGTGAAGTTGCCCCTTCGAAATTCCTAATGTGTAAAAAGAAACACAGTAGCCATCCCCTGGGTGCCAGGGCCTGACGCCACGGTTGTTCTGACTGTCCGATCCCTGGCACCTCATAAACTGCCCTGACTCGTCCCAGTGTCATGACTTTGAAATATGCCTTACCAGGATAGTTTCGGGCATGAGTCGAACCCGGCCACCTCAGCTTCGCAAGTCTGTCCTGTACATATTCGTGGCAACTACGTTCGTATACATGCTAATCGGTCTCGGTGTATATCTGCCCCTCGCCATTCGTAAAACCAGCTCCAAACTCAGACAATTCCTCGGCAGCTGCCCTCAAAGTCCATCGAAGGCCCCTTTGACCACCAAATCCTGCTGCAGGCGGTAGAGTTTACCAACTCCAGGCGCGGGCACCGCATCCTCACGACGTCCTTGGTACATGAGGGGCTTCTCGAGGACCTGAGCGGCGCGCAGGGCAACGTGTGTCCAAGCACCCTGATTCCGTGGTTCTTCCTGCACCCACCTCACGTCGCGGCCGCCGCTAAGTACCTGATGTAGCGCTTCGAATGGGAACGGGCACAGCTCTTCCAGTCTGACGACTGCGACACGCTCACCCAACCCGCGTGCGTCTCGTTCCTTCACGAGCTCATAGTAGAGCTTTCCAGAAACGAGAATGACTCGTTCGGCGCAGCGCACATCAACAAGTGGATCGCGCAGCACAGGCTGAAACGTAGACGGTTCCTCGAGCTCGGACAGTGACGAAGACGCGCCCTGTCGGATCAATCAGTGGGTCCATTCCTCATCACCGCCAGAGTGCGCGCAGCGCCACCACATACGGAAAGACGCAAAAGGCCCTTTGGGGCTGCTACAACCAGCGGTTTGCGGAAGTTGCGCTTGATCTGGCGGCGGAGTAGATGGAAATACTGCGCCGCGGTTGTCGGAAAGGTGACACACATGTTCACATTCGCATAAGTATGTGTAGGTTCAAAGTGGTCATCCGTGAGCTGTCCACGAGAGTCAGTGGAAGATGCAACTTTGAAAGTACCAAATATTCAACTTGTAGCATGCGCTCCAGTCGCGAAGAGGAGTGCTCTGGACCAGCGCCATCAAGGCCATGTGGGAGAAGTAGGACAATACCGCTTTGTTTCAGCCACTTCGCTATGGAGAGATCAACACATCAGATCCAAATCCATCAGATACTTAGAGAGGTTCTAATTGCTTACTCTCAGCAGATGAGATGAATGTGTCAATGATGACCTGTAGTCATAGGTACAAATTCTCAGGGCATGTCAGGCCTCAGGCAGAATTATACGCACCTGAGCACCATTGAAAAAATCGCCGAACTGCGATTAAGAGCTGCGATCAGTTATCTGGACACTTTCAGATCAGATCGGTAATCGTACCTGTGCCTCCCAAATTGGCAACATGTCCGGCTTTTCCCAGCTAAACCCATACTCGAACTTTGCAAATTTCCTACTTTAGAAATAAACCCGCGGGAACGGGCAACACTCACTCCTAGAACAGCCAGCTCGCTCAAAGAGCCTCAGTAGACTCACCTCAGCTGGTGTATCACATGTTGATGGATGGTAGATCACATACTGTTTGCAAGCTCGAGCTTGCCTTGGGAGCCCAATTCCGCATTCAGAGGGACAACAACGGACTCCGTCTTCTGGTCGACGAGCATCGCATGTCTGTACAGCACGAAAGCATGCATGACCCTACCATTTCCTACTGACATACCTTTGACTAAATGTTCCCCGTCCAACATCTTGCCCTGAGATCCGAACATGGCATCCTTCGAGCATTAGCGACCCAAATGCCATAGCCTGATAATCATCTGTCATCAGAGGGACTTCGATGTGGATCGGGAAAAGCCACCCACTTCTGCGGTTGCCCAGTCCAAGCCTGTGCCCTTCTCAAGTGCCTGTAGGCGGTTCTTCACGTGGCGCTGCAATCTTGGGTGGATTTCCTGTGTTCATCATCACATCATGATTCAGTAATGCGGCCATTCGTAACAACAAATGAACGCACAAAGCCCGAAGGTAACGTGACACTTGCACGCCCAACTCTCTCAAGAACTTTGCGGGGGACACCCGTCGCGGGATCATGCTCTGCCCTCCCGTCTGCAGGCCAAACCATGCCTTTCCACTGGGCCTGCAATATCGATGCAGTAGGGGAGTGCGCATCTGCCTGAGCGAGTCCCGAGTCAAGACGGCCACGCGCCGCATCACGCACAGCTTGAGCATCAGCAGAGGTGATAACACCGTCCGACTAAAAATTAGACTGCTCAGGGGGGAGATTAAGGGAAGATGAAGGAGACGGACAATGAGCTGTTCTTCATACAGTGCAGGAACCGACTTCCTGGACCGTATCTTCTCGTACATCAAAGGTTGCGTAAATGCAGGCTCGTCAAGCTCATTGTGGCCCCTAAGAGTGGATCTGCTCAGTCAGGGGAAAGACAGATAATAAGAACAACGGGCCAGCGACGATATACTAAGAGGTCAATTATTACATCCTTGCGGAAGTAATGCCGATATTTGAATGCGATATCAATAGCACGAGCGACATCTTCCAGGCGCAGTGAGTAAGAGAAGAGAAGAAAACAGAAACCTTGCCTTCTGGATAGTCGCCATTGACGTGGAGTACCGGAGCATTAATCATTTTGCCGATATCAGAACAGTACAACGAAGAACGTGCACCCGAAGCTGGAGTTGTGTAACCGATGCTTCGCGGAAATCTGAACGAGAGGTACATCAGGGGCGGATTACGTACCTATTACTGGACGCATAAAGGTATATCAGAGATGCAATCAAGAGCGTGCGTCAAGATAGATTTTACCCACTTTACAACCATGTGAACACTTCCACCACTCGTAAAGTGAGGAAGATTACCTGTGGGCATGGTTAATAGTGAGAAATCCGCCATTTTAGCGACGCACTTAGTCCGAGAGTTTCCATGACCACGCCTTGTCCAGTAAAGCTTGCATCCCCGTGCAATTGAACACACATGGCCTTGTCACCTAGCATGCAATCCTCAGGCGATGAGTTGAGAAGCGAGTACTGCTTCGCGCGCGTCTTGCCGAGGGCGACAGGATTCACAGCTTCCAAATGTGATGGATTTGGGAGTAAAGATACTTTCACATCAACATCTTCGTATGTCAAAGTCGGTGAGGCGACTAGATGGAAGATCTTAGTAACCGGAGAGATAAATGAAGGACAGTGATACCCAAGTGGCTGATCACATCCCCAACGGCACCGAGCTCTTCGGGAATCTCGTATCCGCCTTTGATTTTATGGAACAGCGAAGCTGGAGACAGTTGTAGCAGGCCGGTTAACAGGTTCAGACGTCCTCGATGAGGCATGGCGAGCACGATATATTGTATACCGGCTGATCCCACTTCATTAGGCGAATGACTCTTGACGATCCGTGACTCGCTTACCCGAGGCAGCAACTGAAAAGAGGGTGTCGAGGGCAGGAATCATCGACTCGCCTCCTTCGAGACCATAGCGCTTCAGGTTGGGGAACTTGAGCTGGAGGAATTGATCGAACGTCTCGCTCTGAACGAGGAGATCATGGATACGCTTCTTCTGACGAGGCCCCGTAAGTGGTGGCGTGCGCGCTTCCAGCATGTGCGAGAACCATAAACGCTCGATCTTGGAAGGCGAGTGCATGAACTCGTACGCAATGCGCCCTACGTAAACGGAGCGCAAGTGGTTCGTGATTTCGTCCAGTGTCCGGTACTCAGGATCGTCCGGTGCTTCACCGACGGGTTTTGTCCAGATGATACCATTCACATCGTACGTCTTGGAACTGTCAACGAGACCGTACCGCTTAGGGTCAAGCGCATCGACGGCCTCACGCTGGAGGAGGTCCAAGGGGTCAATACTGGCAGCGCGATGTCCATGCATGCGTAACGAGTCGACATATCTGAGGAGGGGTGCATTATTAATCCGGTTGTGTATTTGTGTACTAGAGTCTAGGGTGTTGGAAGATCTAGTCAGCAGTCATCTG
>QFDX01002424.1:0-14433 GCA_003315875.1 Lactifluus piperatus | reverse complement strand
GGGAATAGTATACGTCCGTCTATTTTGTCAACTTAGGCAAGCTCCCAGTACTAGACGGTTAGCTTCACACCTCATGAGGAGACAAGAATGTGATGGAGACTGGGTGGGCGTGTGCGACCTCGACAGCATTGCGGAAACGGGGTTTGAAGTTGTCCTCAAGGCCATTTCACAATGCGATCCAATTCAGTTCTGAAATACTGACCAATGAGGCTTAATGAGGCCTTTCATGCCAATGGTCGGCTGCATTGCGGTATAGCCATATTTGAAATATCCATCGTATGTTTTTTTAGATAATTGGCTGACTGAACACATGTATCTATAAATAACTTTGAATCTAAGGCATATGAAGTTTAGTAGTAACAAAGGCGGGATCTGAAATGTGTCAAAGCTTCCGTGAACCACCATGGTGTGAACGGGAATTCGATCAAGCACACCGCAAGGCGGTAAAAAACAGCCAGTTTTACGCCCTCCTATACTTTCACCTCTCAAAACGCTACCCGTAGACACCGAGATCTATTCAACATCTGTGGTCGTGGAGAGAACGCGGGTGACCAACTGGGCACTCGGACATGCATCACACCGGCTTCCCGCACTGATCCGAACATTAGGAAACTGTTACGCCCGCGGCAGTATCCCCTTCTCCGTCATATATGTCTCTTTCTTTGACCTGTTCAGGGAAGCAGGCAGTACTTTTGCGATTAATGGCCTTCAAATTCTTGCTGCGTGACGATCAAGTAATGGTTCAGATAAATTTCGTGTCCTGACCTGTAATCGATCTATTCCTCGGTGCCCCAACGCTCTAAATCATGGCTTCTGCCAGTCAGACTGCAAGTCTTGAAGATCAACGTCAACCTGTCGCTGTCCCTGGGCTCGCATATGCCCACAATCACCAGCGCGAGGTCGCTCTCGGGATGTGCGCTGGTATGTAAACTCGAGCTTTGAAAGATAGCTTCTCATTCGTGCAGTAGATAACTCGGAGAATCATGGACATCCCTCTGGGAAGTTCCTGTCGACATATCTTCGTGGAGCCGAGGGGCAGACGACTGAAAATTGGAAATGGGGAATGAACGAAGTCCTCGTTTTTGTGAGTGTTATTACTCCGACATCTCTTATCCTCATTCTGAAGCAAAGTTTAAAGGCCAGTCTTTGCTCGGCTATGCTTTCTATATTGATGATCGAAAGCTGCAAACAATTGACTCCAGACTCGGACTCGAATGATGCGGTCATTGCATGGCTTATACAAGTATCACAATTCGTCAACATCTCCAACGAGATGCGGCCTACGACACAGCGCGATTTGCTATGCAGGCCAACTGCTTCCGCCATCACGTGCAACGTGCTGTGGCCCTTCGGCTTGGCTCTCAGTATAACTTGTGCACTCTCCGCGACTTTGATGCGACAGAGCGAACACCAGCACCTTTCGTCTTCCCGGGGAAGTGGTGCGGCCCATAGCTGTGCGCACGTGTGCGCAAACATTCGCGATGGAGACAATTTCAGAGGAATACCTCAAAGGATGCTCAAACGACCGAGATAGTTGTCACACTTCTGCGTATCTCCGTCTTCCTCTTCTTCCTGGATCTCGTCCAGACTTCCTCCCTATGATATAAGGCTCGCCGTTCGGTCGTTTCTGTATACTATGAATGGTACAATAAGGGCTTAATGGAGATGCGAGGCTACACTTTGCCGTGTACCGGAGAATACGCCCACCGGCCCGGGAGTCTACACCACCGGCAGCTTCGGTCATAACTATACCGGTTTTATATGCCCTGTTACTACTACTACTTTGCGCCAGCACCCTTGCGCAGCTGGATCTACAAATGCACAATATATCCATGTTGCTCGTTTCTTTTACGATTCCGTACACAAGCGCCGACGTAATTCTTCAACGTTCAACTGTGATATATTACCTGGTATATTATAGTAAATTTCAGAGGCCTCGAGCCTGTCAATTAAACTACTGCATGTCTCATTGACGAACCAGAATAGTTAATGTAACGGTGATGATAAACTCAGCGTTATCTGATTGCTGAAGATGTACATCTTCTAGACAATTCTTATCTGGGTTGACGTTGTCGAATTGGGTACAATTACAGGAACTTTCCGGTCAAGCTGTCAAGCATGCATGTCAAGCGCTAAATGATTGACAGGTTTATGGATGTAGTGATATGTGATCGCTTAATGACACCTAATTGGTCACCGGTCACCCAAAGCTGAATGTCAGAAAATTCAGCCAACTTATAAGCTCGTCTTCTGGTTTGACTTCCCAGGGCTTCGTTTCAAGTTTATTGTCGACCCTATCAAGATCATAGAAATGGCGATTCTGAGCCCCGTTGTCACCGAGGTGGATATCGAGGCCCAACTGACTGGTACGTTGTGACTTGACCTTTAACAAGGTCTTCACCTCATTCGAATAGTATGCGACAGAAAGTTGGGGTCGATGCACTTCGCTGAGGCAGAGGCCGAGGAAATGGAGCGAGATATGGAGATAACCGAAAGTTGGAATGACCTCGTCGTACTTGTACGTGCTACCACTCCGTGTTTTTAAAGTTTCTACTAAACTCAAACTTTTGAAGGCTAGTTTTTTCTCGGCCACAGTTGCAATCTTCATTATTCAAAGCCTTCAGTTATTATCTCCAGACCCAGCTGATGAGGCCATAGCATGGCTTGCACAAATATCTCAGCAACTCGTCGACATTTCCCATGGGACCCCCCTTCAGAACTTCACAGCACCGTACCATGCACCGTTTAAGCCACCTGCCTTGGCCATCAGGGTCAATGTGCTATGGCTCCTCAGTTTGGTTCTCAGTATTATCTGCGCGGTCTCCGCTTCGCTATTCCAACGACGGGCCCGGGGTTATATGAGCCTCAACGCATGCCGCCACACATTCCACAAATGCTCACAAGGATACTCATCTCCCCTCGTTTGCGCCAAGAGGTTCCGAATGTCTCGCGCTGTCGATACAATGACCACGCTACTGCACATATCCATTTTCCTCTTCTTGGCAGGCCTCGTCGACTTCCTCCTCCCCGTCAACACGACTATCGCTTTCTGTATCCTCAGCTACATTTTGACGTTCACGTTCGTGTACATGGTATTGATGGCATGGCCATACTTCAGCAATCATTAGCGCAGCACCCCCTCTCCATCCGGGTTCACATGGCGAATGACCTAGGTTGTCGCTTTCGTGCTTGTCGGAGAAAATTGAAGGGTTAATTTGCAAGCTTATATTATGACGTGACGTCGACAAGTTGCTCAGCGAGCATACTGCACAGACCTTATATGTCACGCACGTGGTCTGATCTGCTTCCGGTGGCAGAGGTTGGTTGGGTTGAGGGCTGCTGAGTATCGCGGGCGCGGGGATCGTAGACGCTACAGTTGCATCCCCTCTTATCCCACCCAGAAAACCCATAGCCTTAGGACCCACCAAATCAAAAATTCACCCGAACTGCCCCGATTCATAAGCCATATTTGTATGTTAGGCTGTAAGGCTCACTGGCACCAAGGGTCCTTTACAGCCTGACAGCCATTGACAGGTGACCAGGGATTTTGCCGAACGTGTGCCTAGTTCTCGACTTTGTGCCTGTCCCGGTGCCCTCATGTACCTTCCCTCGGAATAATTGCCATCCGGATTCCATTTCTAAGCTCTGCCTCCAGGCGTTCTTGAGGAGTACACACCAATCACTTTTCTTTTCTGATGGAAGAAGAAACAGGCAGAAACCGGCTGCGCGAGTGTGAAAAGAATGGGCAGGGGAGCATTGACACCAAGCGATTGTTCCCTGTACTATACCCTTTCCGTCATAAATCCAGGCCCGTCTCGCTAAAACAAATGCCATCAATCACGCCAGGCGATTTCCCTTTCGGAGGACGAGATCGACTTCGGTGCTGTACCCAGCATGAAAGTACCGGACACAGCCATGGTAGACGTATTTCTAATCCACCGTCCTACGCCGCGGAACTTTGTTCAAATTGCTTTAGGGGAGCGCGGACCTGCCGTGGGATGATGTGGAGCTACTCTCGGGATGGAGACGGTATTTCGGGGCCGCGGACGTCAACAACCTTCCCCTTCCCCTGAGTGACGAGAGAGGCCCATACAGGCAAAGGCAGCTTGAAGGGTGACAATACGATCATGGACGGCCCCATCATTCTCCGCTCCTCAAATATCTCCCCCAAATCTCATTCTATTCACACAAATTTTAGAAATGCCATGTATACTATGTTATTATTATAACATGTTCCAGGTATAATTGTGCTCAGCGTTCGTCGGAACAAGGAGGAAAATTGGGGTAGGGGAGTGCCATGTCGGGCCTGATCTGATTCGTGCTAGTGCTAGAGCGCTGCGATGACATTTGAGCAGAACATCACGTCATGTTGCGCTCTCTGTTCTAATGCCAGTTGGGCGTTCGAAGACTGTCCGACACCGTGATCAACGTTTTAATGACCCAAACTATGAACTACTTCTGCAAGATATCCTGGCTTGTATCATTCTGGAGAACTTAAGTCATTTAAGCAGGCTGCGGAGACAACAGGGGCTCATTGGATTAAGAGAGCATATTTTCATGGCCGGGCAATCAATTCTAGGTGAAAAGGTCTACACCCATGGATAGGACCAAAGGGCGTGATACATGGGGAAATGCTTGCACCAAATGACAATTACTCACATCAAGTCTTGCTTCGATGGTTGGAGCATGGTGCATAGTGATAGTCTTTTGCCTGGCTCGGCTGAACTAGATTAATGTGCAACGTGTCAACCTTGGAGCCTCCCAACATGTCCCAACGCCACTGAGCTGTGGTGATACCAGCCTTGCAACACTTAGCTTGCCGCATTGACGTACCATGTACAGCGGAAGAACATTGGGAACCAAGAAGAGAATGACCCGGCATTTGCTTCCCAGCGTTCGGTCATCTGCTTGTGGACCTCCACTGCCGATCCCAAATACATAGCGCAAGAGAGGTTCCGGTTCCGTCTCGTTAATAAAAGGGTAAATTTCCTTGAGGCGCCCGATCATCCTCGGTGCGTCTCCAAGGTAACGTCGATGGATTCATGGGAAGCTAGAGCAATTCCTGCTTGGTCGAATGGAGACTAGATACATAGGGGTTGTATCGCCACCCGCGAACACTACACCCGCATACAATGTATATCGCAGCCTCTAGGCTACCAAGTGCACGAATTGTTGCGGATCAAGACGCTCAGAGACCCATTGGAGCAGCCCTGGCCTGTGGGACTCCGTCTGGCGCGCAGTTAGGGGCGCCGCATTTAGTCGGCCTGAGCCTTCCGTGTCTTGGTCTGTCTTGGTAAGACTCAAACATCACACACTTATTTCTGGCCCACGACAGTCATGGCCTCGGATGACGATACTGGCCACGCCATCCCTCAACTGACGCTCAGCCAAAAATTGAAAATCGCACCACTCTTCATAACCCTGCGTCAGTTATGACCATAGGCTCCTATCTGGCTCTTCATAGCTGATGACACTCTTGCAGCTTTCGCGCTTGCTATTGGTATCTTCCGCGAGAATGAGGGCCGCTCGTGGCGACGTGCTTCCCACCTCGCCACCTCGCGATACATCCTAGGGGCGCGCACATGGACCCCTTCAGAACTCAAGTCTGTGTTCGTTGCGGCAGCGCGGGGATATGCAGCGTGGGCGCTCAGGAATGGCGTAGACGTGCTTACGGACGAGCTCCCTGAAGGTGCCAAGTTGCACTGGATTGGACCACGGAATGTGCAGCGTGTGCTTCTGTATTTCCACGGTGCGCACATACGCACCTTCTGCTCATGAAAGGGTTTCAAACCGGCTTGTTTCAGGCGGAGGCTACATTCTCCCGGCCAGTGACAATTATTTCGACATGCTCGCATCTCTTCAGAAGGAGTACGGCGGAGCCGTCGGGATCGCAATGCTCAGATATTGTACGTCTGTTTGTTCTTCGTTATGGAGCGATGAGCGATGAAAACCTCTCGCTGATTACGATCCGCCTTGCATATAGCCCTTGCACCCCAATGCCCCTTCCCGACCCAGCTGCGTCAAGCACTGGTCGCCATCGAGCATCTGCTAGGAAAAGGTTTGTCCCCGTCCAACATCATCATCGCAGGGGACTCGGCGGGCGGCAACCTCGTCCTCCAAGTCGCGTCGCAGATGCTACACCCGCATCCGTCGCTCCCTACTGCTCCCGTGCTGCAAGAGCCCTTCGGCGGTGCGCTGCTCATCTCGCCGTGGGTAGAGTTCAGCACAGACGCACCCTCCTACACGCGCAACGACAAACGGGACGCCATCCCGGCGCGCGCGTACCGGCTACTCGAGGACGCCGTTCGGCCGGGGATCACGGACGAAACACGACATCACTTGGAGCCGGGAGTTGCGCCGCGCGGTTGGTGGAATGGCCTCGAACGCGTATTTTCACGAGTGCTCTTCACGGCGGGCGAGCATGAGGCGCTCATCGATCAGATCCAGGCTGCGGCTGCGGTGATCACCGAAGATGGTGTCAAGGACACGACGGTGTTCGTGCAGCCCCGGGGTGTGCATGAGGATTTCATTATGGCTTTCGCGGCTGGGGAAGGTGGCATTGGGGACGACTATAAGATTGCCGTGTCGTGGGTGTCGGAGACTCTCAAATTGTGAAGTGGTAGTGAAAACCTAGCGGATGCGTAGTATAGACTACAGCCCGAAGGCGGTACTAGTAGCATTTACTTCAGTCTGTAATCGTCGCATCGGCTCATGTGGTGTACAGCCGAACTGAACATCTGGGCGTTTGTATGGGGCTAAGCGGATTGCTTCGTGTGGCATTTATATGAACGTAGCAGCACCACTTCCCGTAGCGATAGTTCACGGTATCGTTACCCGATCGGCCATAAAAATATGAGAGTGTAGAGGAAGCACGACCAAAGAAGGTATATGTGCATGGAGGGACCCAGATGGCGTTCATATATGTGCGCTATAAGAATAACGGCTCTGTGAATGACTGGACAAGTAACCTGCCGCGGTCGTAGTATGTATGTATGTCTTGTAAGTGGAAGCCGTTATAGTACTCTTAAGTAATGTAGTTATTTCGGAGGGATTTGGCATCGCGCATGCCGTATGTATACTCGATTTGCGTACTGAAGGGGAGCCGACGTAGAACTGGGTTAAATATGGTGTCAATGAACCTGTCCTATCATATCGCAGCACTGCTGAAAGTTTCGTAGTTGCACCGACAACGGCATGACTAGGCCTACACTGTGGATGCCCACATTAACCATTGATACACCTCTGAGAGGCAAAAGAGACCAGAAACATACAATAAATACAACATCTTCGTATCCACAAACTTGCGCGTGAATGTCGCCGAATATATTCATATATCCCCTGAGAGATCGGCGTCATAGTCATAAGGTGGTGCTGCAACAAAGGAACGGCGGAGAGGATTTCCGGCCGCGTCAGGGGTTTCCAGCGGAGACACGTGAGACCCGTGCTGGGGCCCGTCGTCGGGTTTGGACGCGGAAGAAAATAAGTATGTCTGCGAGCACGGAGAAGGCGGATTATCAGCGTCGCGTGAGCTTGAGGAAACGAATTGGTGAGATGTGTGAACTAGGGGTGTCACTGGCATAGGGGGGGATGCGCCTTCTGCTGCGCAGGTGGCGGCCACATCCAGTGAAGGGACAGAATCGCGCTGGCTTTCGAGAGACGACAGAGGATGAAGTGTCGACGCCCAGACATGGGTCGTGCGTTGCGACGCATTGGGGCTACCACTGAGTGACAGTCCGTATGCGTGGTGAGAGGTGGAGGGGTTTAGATGGGCAGTGCGGATGGAGGGTAGATCACGAGCAGCGGTGGAGGGAGGGGCAGTAGTAGCAGGAGAGGGAGCCGTCTCTCCTGTCGATCGAATGACCATGTCGTATATACAGCCATGGCCCAAGATGTTGCACAAAGGATACGACGATTGTTCCAGCAGAATGTTGTGATTATCCCCGGTGGAAGTAGAGAATGCAGACGGTGCAGCATCAGAACCTTGATGGAGATCGATGTATATTTTGCGAATGTGCCGGAGGATAATAAGGGCAAGTCTTTGCTCGCGATCTTCTGCACTCTCTGTCATGCGAACCAATTCATTCCACAGGGCACAGAAGTCATACTGCAATCCAGGAAGAGCATTTTGGGGATCCAAATGAGAAACTATTTCGAGGCACCTCGATAGCGAGGCGGCATTGATATCCCAATCATGCTCTGAATATGCACCAATAATGCGCCGACAAGTATGGATGCAATTGGCAAGCAATACACTATCTCCGTTCCTCAGGTAGCCCTCGAGGACAGCCCTTGACTTGCCTAGTTGGCTAGTAGCAAGCTCGAACCAGCAGTTGTCATGTTTCTGGGCAGTTGCTATAATAGCAGCAATAATGATTTTTGACCTGTATAGTGAGCGTGGATCGCTTTCGTTGGTTGTCCTGAGAAAGAGCCCGAAATCGACAGAGTTCAAGAGTCTATCCCAGTCTTGGTAGAAAATCCGTTCCATAATCGGCGAAGTGATGGGAAGAGACGCTGCATCCATAGCGTTCCTACAGATCTTCATTCGATGTCTCCTACGCTTTTGGGTGAAGTACAAATCGGGTGACAGAGTACGGTACATCATTCCGATCAAGGCCTCCGATATTACTTCGCCGTTCGGTGTCTTGAAAGCGTCCTTTGGATTAACGAGGACTTTGGAGTTGCAGAAGCCTGGGATGCCCGCGAAGAACTGTTCTTGTTTGTCATCAGTATCCAGGGACCCAAGTGTCCAAACTAAAGTGCGACCATCGATCTCGGATGGTAATTTGAGAGCGGATTCTTCAGCCACCACCGGTATGCCTCGTCCGAGCTGTCTACGATAGCGCTCCTCCAAGGCTAAGAAATGCTGCCAGGATGCATTGAAGACGGTTGCGAAACCTGTCACCAATCGAAGTGCTTTGAAGAAATAGTAACCTATCGAGGTTGGAAGATGCCAGAAACAAGAGGTCAGTGGAGTATAGAAAGGGCTATCATACGAAAAGATCGGTGCCATGCTGAGACGTATGTACGTGAAAGCGTAATACGAAAGGTAGGTATTCATGATGGAAAATAATATAGGATTCAAATTGTACAAATAAGGGAGAAGGCCTACAAAGAAGGCGAAAAAGGCGGTATACAAGACACCATGCAGCGATTCCACTAGTTCACGAACGCTGGACTTGTCAATGCCTTCAGCAAAGAACGCACGGAGGCGTGCTCGTTTATGTAGCTTCTGCCGTGACTGGGTCCGTTTCATGTATTGATGTGCCAGCTGTTTTATAAATGTTGCAAGCAGGCCACAACCAAGCCCATTTATCAAGCTAAAGAACCAGAGGGTATTAATCAAGATAATATGTGCAGGCGGAGTGAAGTCGCCAGATGGAAGAGACTGATTAGAAGGGATGGAGACGTGAGATCCATTTTGCTCTGCGAACAGCTTATAAAAATTCGCGAGATAGGATGCTGAGACTTTCGTCCAGTCTTGTCGGAGGTCCTGGACTGACAACGAGAGCAATTGCGCAACGGCAGCAGAGAACAAACCAGCCTAAGGTATGTGTTATCACTGAAATGTACAGCGCAAAGTATAAAATAACGAGGCTTACAAAAAATAATTACTCCATCAGCCTCTGCTTTCCAACCTTCAGCCATCTTTCTGTCGTGCTCATCTGCCAAGCTCAGATACATGCTAAAGAGAGGCCCCGACCCGTCGATAGACTTATCGATAGATTCTTGTTGTGACACCGGATCGCCTGCAAGCAACAAGTCAAAAATAAGGAGAATATACTGGTTTTGCATGTCAAATTACTAGTGGTGATGGCTTCCTCGGGTGCTTGTCGGCGTCCAAGTTCGATGGATTCATGATGAGCTTGAGGCATTACGACACGTATAGTCAATCGAATGAAGCGTTGAGAAACGATTAAAAGGTCGTTGAGGAGGGTCAGTTAGGTAACCTAGCAATACCGGTGGCTATTTGTGTGAAGTAATATAGGCCGAAGGGCGCATCACATACTACATCACATGTATCATGTATCATGATCTACTGATGTTGGCGCAGTCAGTTTCTAGTGATACTCCCCATGCAGTAACAGATCCACATGGGGCTCGCACCATATTGTATGTGTAATACTCACGCTCATACTTTTTAAGTCGATGAAAGTCCGAACTATACCATAAAAAAGCCGCATTCCCAAAATGCCGGCCGATGGCCGTGTCAAAGTTGACTTGGAAGCAAGAGTGACAGGGGGAGTTGGAGTCGAGTCGAGTCCAAGTCACGTGAAAAGCTATGCGTACTGCCTCCGGACCGCAGTCTTTCACTAAGCTACCTTTTGTCGTTTTCACTATCACATTACACCATGAGCAATCTCGAAAGTGAGTTACTGATTTTCATACTTCATGATGGGCAACTTATCCTTCCTAGAGACACTCTTCCAACTCAAGGTACCCTTTCTCTACGCCATCATCGCTTTGGAACGCAGAGCATCTAATTCCCCCACAGTTCACTGCAAAATCACTGAATCGTCAAGCAAAGAAGGCGCAAAAAGATGAGAATGTAGAGAAGACACGACTAAAGAAGGTACATACATATGTGTTTTGGTGTGGAAGACCCCCACCTCCCCCCCAACAAAAACTGTGATGGAAACATATTCTTATTTATTTATATGGACGCAGGCGCTGCAGCAGGGCAATAACGATGGCGCGCGGATATATGCCTCGAATGCGATACGCAAGAAGAGCGAGTCGCTAAACTTGCTCCGCCTTGCAAGCCGCATCGATGCCGTAGCAAGCAGGGTCGAGACAGCCGTGACGATGCGACAAGTGACGGGGAACATGGCGAGCGTAGTCAAAGGTATGGACAAAGCGATGGAAACGATGAACCTCGAGCGTGTGCGTTCCCCTCCCCTCCCCCCTCCTCTCCTCTCAAACCACCCTTTCCTCGCTCATTTTTGCCCCACCCCATATTATACATACACAGATCTCCCTCGTGATGGACAAATTTGAAGCCCAGTTTTCCGACTTGGATGTGCAGACCTCATACATGGAAGACGCGATGGGCTCTACAACAGCCGTGTCTACGCCACAGGACCAAGTGGACACGCTCATGCGGCAAATGGCAGAAGAAGCCAACATTGAGCTGCAGCAGGACCTCGCAAACAAAGAGGTGCCAGACCTTGCCTTACCCGAGCATGTCCCCGTGGTCGGAGAGGAGGACAGCAAGCTCGCAGATCGGCTGCGCGCGCTGCGGCCTGCCGCATAGACGGCCGTCTCCGTGCGGTCCCACTATATTAGTTCTCACTGATTGTACTACACACACATCACGTTTTTTCTCTGCTTGTCACAAAGTGGATGTAGAATGGATACCGGCATGATTGGTCTCGCTAATTTGTCTATGCCCCCTTCCCCTCAAGAACTTCTTGGCACGCTAAATGGTCACTAAAATTATTTATTGTGCGTATTCATAGCGCAAGCCGTAAAAAACACGTGAGTTTGGATGGAAAAGACGCACACGATAACCTAAAGGCGATCAGTTACGTACGTACATTATGGCTTACTTTGTCAAGACGGCCCAAAGCATGAAGGACAGCGTATAGTCGTAAGGCAGAAGATATTGGGAGAAAGTATAACTAGGGAGGGGAATACGTCAAAAAGTTGCGACAAGCAGGATGGTATCCAAAACTGACGACAGACAAGTCGTACGATGAAGAGATCCAAAAAAATAAATGAGTGTATAAGACTTTGCCAGGGTAGCAATACAAAAAAAAAAATAGAAAGAAAAGAGAGTAAGGCGTATGTGGGTGAGGGACGATGCCGAGACAGGTAAATGAAGAATAGGAATAAATTGAGAGTGAAATCAAGTGATGAAGGTGAAGATGAAGATTGAGGTGATGTATGCATAATGCGTTTGGTGAGAATGGTTTCTAAGATGATTGGGGAATATATATATAAAAGTCGAAATAACTGAGCTCGTGAAGGGAGGTCGTGAAGGGATAAGGAACCAGGTAAGGTCGCGCACGGGGTGCGGGGCGAAAATGAGGCGGGGGTGTTGTGATGGTGCAGAAGGGGGCTGGAGCTACCACTCGTTCTCACGGACGATTCGCACCAAGTCATCCAACAACTCGCGTTTCTCACGCGTGTTGACTTGGCGTGTGGGCGCCTTATCCAGCAACCGTTCCACGCGACCAAGTAACCCCGACGATCCCTCGAGTGGAATAAGTTCCGCGTCGAACCTGCGCACGTCTTAGCCCAACACACATTCACACACAAAAATATATCAGCAAAGCAATTCAAATCCAAGGCGCGGACGAAAGGAAGTACTTACATTTTTTGAACGCCTCGAACCCTTCCGTGCCGAGCACCTCGCGGAACCGCCCTGTGACCTCCTTATCTTTACTTGAACGCGAACGTGCATATCCGAGTTCGTACTCTGCGAGCTTCTCGCGCGTGCGCCGTTCGCCTTCGCGCTCCCGCACACGGCGTTCCATCTCACGTTCCCGTAGCAACGCCTGCGCCCGCGCGTCGTTGTCCGTGTTCCTAGTACCAGCACCAGCAGCACCACGAACATCAGGTGTCCACTCGCGCACGCGAATCTTTGATGGTGCCCACGTGAGTCCGAGCCCTAGCTCGACCTCGCGCTGTTCCCACTGACCCGGACTCGTGCCGGTGCCAGTGCCGGTGCGAATGCCAGCACTCTTCCCGGGCGATGCCGGCGCCTGGGGATGTACAACATGCCTACGAGAGCGCTGGCGATCCCGATCACGCTCGCGTTCGCGGATGTCGCTTCTGGTTCCGCTCCCACTACCCCCGCTGCCACCGCGCCGCTCGCCACTTGCACTAGGTGTACTGCTCGTAGCGCTCTCAAACGCAAACGGGGGATGTACGCCCGCGCCACGCACCCAGTCAGCAGTGCGCGCTACGCGGCCCCAGCTCCCCGTGCCGCCTGTGGCTGCTGCGCCGTTCGTGGTATTGGTGGCAGCAGTACCGGCGGTGGACTGCGATGCGGCTGAGGCACCCGTCGTGGTTTGGATGAGCGGTGATTGAATCGGAGATGTCGCCCCGCCTTGCTGTTTCGGTTGTGGGTGCGTGTGTGAGCGAGCAGGGTGAGCATGACTGAGCGAACGTGCGTGCGTATGAGTACGAAGGCGTGCGTCTTGGCCATTGGAATTCGTATGCGCATGCCCGCGACCGTGGTGGCCGTGAGACTGGGTGTGCCCGTGGGTTTTGGCATGCGGTGAAGTCATGCGCTTATGCCCGGAATGGCTGAAGCTGCGCCTTGCTTCCTGGCTTTCAAAGTCAAAGCCAGGCAGACGTGCACCGCCGGCACCTTTAGCCGCATTTGGACCCTCACGCGATGCAGTACGCGTCCTAATAATTGGTGCGCCAACAACGGGTTTTCCCACTTGAGATTGGCGGTGGGAGTGTTCGCGTTGCTTGCTTCGTCCCCGTGCGCTTGTAAAGAGCCCAAGTAACGGAGAGCAGCGGCCATCACGCTCAGAATCGGATGATTCCATACGCGAAGCATGGATACGGGGCGGGGTCGAATGTGGTCGCATGCCCACATCGACGGGATCCTCAGGAATTGGGGGAGGGGCGGTAGGTCGGCGCGGTAGTGGTGCGGCGATGGGTGGACGCGAGGATGAAGCTGCAGCCAATGGTGGAGCACCTACAACATATGACAGGTGTCAGGTCGGTGACGGAATCGGCCTTGAGTAAGAAAGGGAAAGACGCACCAAATCTGAACCAACTCTCGAATTTTGATGTCTTGGATGGGCGGCTGGGAGGGACTTGGGGGGAAGGTAGAAGGGCGGGGCACTCCTCATTCTTGGGAGTTGTGGGGTGGGACCAAGGTACTACTGGAAGGCCAAAGAGCGGTTTAGAACGACGCTTCTCTTTGGTTTGGGTTGGGTGCGGTCCGGATGCAAAAGCGGGGACTGGGGGAGGAGGCATGCGAGGATCGTATGTGATCAACGGTTCAGCAACACCGATGCCGGAGTCGTTGATGTGATGTGAAATCGGCTGCGTATGGCGAGGTGGTCTAGAAGTACGGCAAACGCGTGAGTGTACATTCTTCGGGGTCACAGTGTCGCCTGTGGTAGTCGTGTTGCCTGAGAGCGGGCGCGAAGGGGAGCGAGGACGTGACATTGAAAGGGGCGAGGTAGGCAGGGTAGCACAATGGGAATCTGAAGTGCCAGATGTCGAGGCAGTGGTGATAGTGGTTGAATTTGGGAGGTCTGGACTCGCGTTGGAGGCCGAGTCGGAGGGACGAGTGGCACCCCTTGAATGGGAGGGGGAGCGCGACGAAGAGCGTGAGAAAAATCCATGAAACTAGGGGAGAAAAGAGTGTCAGTGGAGAGAGAATGAGCAGGAAGGAAGGTGAGACGAAGCGGGCTCACTTTGGGACGACGGGAGAAGGGTTCGGGGGCCAAGTCTGAGAAGAGGGGG
>QFDX01002423.1:0-32955 GCA_003315875.1 Lactifluus piperatus | reverse complement strand
AAAACTCTTGACACCCGCTTTAAACTTTGACCTCATCATGTACGATCCCCTTGCATCGGCCCCCAGCCTCGGTTCTGGTTCCGGTTCTGGCTCTGGGGGTTTTGACAGCTCTGACAATTTACCACCTTGGCCGACAACGCCCCATACACCTAATTCTCCCATACCCAACCTCCGCCCTGCCCCGATACCTGACAGGTCTCCGGAAGGAAATCCTTTCGAGAAGCAGGCTCAGATATATGGTCAGCCAGAACCCGGTTTAATCTCTCCAACCACGAATCTGGCATCAAATGGGGACCATCTTGAAAAACCTGAGCCATACCTCAAGGTCAGGCTTACTTCCCTGGATAGAAACAGGCGAGATATCCTTGTTCGCTTCGACGCACAAGTATGTATATCCCCATTTCCCGACCCCCCTTGGAGGAGCTCATCCCATCGTTGAATGTTTCTGTGCACAGACCAATCTTTCCAACTTCACTGGAACAGCATACCGGAACGTTTCACGGTCATATGTCGAGTTCCAGCAACTCTACGATGCTCTTACGCACAACAATCCGCAGACAATCGTCCCTGCTCTTCCGCTCGCACAAACGTCCGCCCCGACCGACGAGGAAGACGATAGGTTGGTAAAGATAATGCTTCAACGATGGTTTACTCGTGTATGCGAGGATATGATTCTCGTATACGACGAGGAGCTGCGGTCGTTCATAGAGAACGACTTTGGATACCAACCTACACCGCGGCCGAAACGGAAATTGTCTTCTGGTTTCAGCCTCATAAGGAGACACGTCCCCGATGAGGACGAGGAGCTTCAGCGGGCTCGATTTGAGCTTACCAAGATGGAAGGCCAATTCTTCGATGCAGCTAAAGCACTTGATCGAGTGTCATTTGTGAGGAAATGTAAGACGTCATACTACTATCCCTTGACAGCGCGTTTGTGCTCAATAAACTCTACCTTTTTTTTCTTTCTTCAGCACTCTCTGTTGCCCATGCAGAAATGGGCAACAAGTTGGTCAATGTCGCCACCACCGAAACACATCCACCAATCGCAAATGCTCTGCGAAAGTTAGGCCGAACTTGGCACACGCTGGCTGATCTTGATCAGGCTCATGCTATTAGTGAATGTGTGATACTAAGCGATTCTCTTGGATATCAGGGGTTGAATGCCAGGTCTGCGAAAGAGACGCTCCAGCAGCGCACAGCCGTCCTCGAGGAATATCAGGCTGCTGTAAAGTCCGCGATTTCAAAACGAAGGAATATTGAGAGGCTTAAGGCAAGCACCAACATCCGCCCGGAGAGAGTAGACGAGGCTCTGGAGGATCTGGAAGAGGTCACAATCCTCATACGTTCACATTCGTAGGTGCTCACAGCGAAACGTGTCTAGGCCACCAAATACGAGCAAATACTCGTTCGACGTGCTGACGGTATATCCCAGAACCTACACCGCGCACTACAGAACCATAGGCGTCTCGTAACAGATGATATTACCACCGCCCTTATTGAGTATACCCGCTCATCCATCATGTACGAGCGGCAGCTTCTCAGGGAACTCGAGTCTCTCCGACCAGATGTTGCGAGCTCCAACGCGAAGGTCGTACCCAAGGCCAACGGGATTCCCAAACCAATCATCATCCCACCTCTAGAGGATGATTTCAAACCCCCACCACCACCAGCGGGGCCAAGTCCACTTCCAAAACACGGCCCTGTGCCAGCATCAAGCATCCCACCGAGTTTGGCCTCTGGGGGTCCAAGCACCAGTCAGGCTTCGGTGCCTCCACTATCTCGAGCTGTAAGCTCCTCTCAACCTCCCATCACCGCTTCGCAGCCACCTCGACCACCATTTGTCTCTCAGAGCAGTTCTCCTGCTTCGTCGCCATCCACAGTGCGGAGCACTGAACCGCCTCTCGGTGGACGATTTGTCGATGGCACAAAGTCCATGTTTGTACAGTCATCCTCGGCGCAAGCTGAGAGCGCGGGATCGCCACCTTCTGTGCCTCGGCCTTCCAACACAGATCCGCTTCTGGGTGGGCCGTTGATGTCGCCTGATCCTATCCAGCGTCGCGGCACGGTAGATGGGATACCGCGGAGCACCGCTGACGTAGACCCACTTGGTGGAATCCGCCCCGCGTACATGTCTGCATCGGTGCGCGTGCAGCCGACGAGGCCAAGGCTAGATGCGCGGGAGGCTGCGAGCAAGCTTGCAAACATGTTTTGAAAGGTTCGCGCTGCATTTCAGGCTGCGGGATGGCCGTGCTAGAGATAAAAGAGTCCTTATACACACGATCATGTATTTGCATCATAGTTCCTTGCTCATGCAAGTCTTCTATTAGCTACTCGTAACATTTTCCTATTGCAGAGGCTCCAAAGAAATGGCTGATCTGCGGGCACTTGTTACGCCGTACTCTTTTTTACCTTGCGAATCAACGTCACAACAAAGTCTTAATAACCTCAACAATCCTGTCGCCAACTTCTTTCGTCCCAACGTCTCCTCCTAGGTCTGCCGTTCGCAACTCCAAACCACCAGCATTCCTTTCATCCAAAACTTTCCGCACAGCGGTTTCAATAAGTTGCGCTTGCTTATCGAGACCAAGGGAGTAACGCAAGAGCATGGCGGCACTGAGGATAGTGCCGATGGGGTTAGCAATACCTTTCCCTGCGATGTCCGGGGCGGAGCCGTGAATAGGTTCATAGAGGCCTGAGGTGGGGTTGAAAGTAGGAGAGGAGGCAAGTGAGGGTGCGCCTGCGAGGGATGCGGAAGGAAGGAGTCCTAAGGCGCCCGGGATGACACTCGCTTCGTCGGAAAGGCTGATGAGGCGACGCGTATATTTTTATTTAACGATCAAGGTCCAGATCAGCAACTCGTTATGTCGGCATCAAAAAAAAAAAAAAAAGAACCGACTCACATGTCCCCGAATAAATTTTCTGTCAGTACTACGCCGTTGAGCTTTCGTGGATTAGAGACGAGGATCATGGAGGCTGAATCGACGAGCTGGTGGTCGAGCTTGATCTGCGGATATTCGTTTTCGAGCGTCTCGGTTACGACCTTACGCCAAAGGCGGGAGCTTGCCAGGACGTTTGCCTTGTCGATCGAGTGGATAGGCAGCGGGGGGTCCGCCGCTAGCGCGATCTGCGCCGCCACGCGCGTTATGCGCTGCACTTCCTCCACGCAATAGATCATCGTATCCCAAGCGACGTTCTCCATTGGCGAGACGCCCTGCTCTTTGCGTGGGCCAAAGTAGACGCCGCCAATGAGCTCGCGGATGACGATGATGTCTACACCTTTCGTGATGGACTCCTTGAGTGGCGAGTTGGAGATGAGCGAGTCGGAGGCAAAGTTGGCGGGACGGATGTTGGCGTACAAGCCGAGGGCCTTGCGGAGGGCTAACAGGCCAGCTTCGGGGCGCACTTTGCTATTGACGCCCCATTTTGGGCCGCCGATGGAGCCTAATGTAGGTGAAAGGGGGTGGTTGGTCGAGGGGGTCGATAGGCGTACAAGACGTGTTTTTACGTACCCATCAATATGGCGTCTGCTTCTTTGCATGCTTGTAAGGTGGAAGCAGGCAACGGTTCACCAGTCTGGTCGATCGCGCACCCTCCAAAGAGGTGTGTATCGAGCTTGAGCTCGACCTCCGGTGACCCTGATGAAAAAATAGTTTCGAGAACTTTGACGGCCTCAGCGACCACCTCAGGTCCTAGTAATTATTGTGATGTCAGCTGCCCGTTAGCGTGCGACTGAGATAGGGCCACTACTCACCGATGCCATCTCCAGGGAGTACTACTACACGGAAGCTACCCAAGCGGTTAGTTCGGATAGATCACACGAGAACTATGCGAAACGTACGATTTCTTGGTCATGGTTCGTAGCTACAATAGCAGAGACAATTGTTCGATGACATTGTTCATAATTAAAGATTTAAAGAGTAAAAAGATATCCTTATCTCCTATCTAATCTCTCTTCCTTTTCTCATTTTTTTTGCCTCAAACTTTAACCTCAACAGAAGATGGCGACCTCAAACATAGCCTGCAGAAATCTTGTACTCGATGCAGGACCCCTTCTCATGCTCTCCCCACTTCGGGGTCTGGCAGAAACTTTCATTACCGTTCCTCAGGTCCTCGAAGAACTGAAGGATAAACGAGCAAAAGAACACTTTGAAAAACTCGGTCTAATAGCAGGCGTCAACGTCAGGGTACAATCACCAGATCATGCATCCCTGGCCCATGGTACGCACATGGCCTGCTTGACTTTCTTTTCGCTGTCCCTCCGTGGCTGACGTGCAAATTCAGTGATCCAGTTTGCAAAAAAGACGGGGGACTACTCTGCTCTATCACATGCGGATCTGTGCGTCCTGGCATTAACTTACGCATTAGACAATGCAGAGAGAGCAAAAGAAGTTCAACCGGTGTCTTCTGGAGAGGTGCGTAGGCGTGTGCGTTTTTAACTTTTCGTGTAGTGATAAATCTGCAGCCCAGCTCCTCTACCTACGTTGCACCCTCTGATACTCCAACACAGACGGCCGCGGAGACCACCCCCCCTCACCGACCAGAAGATGCAGATGATATAGAAGAGAAAGTTCTAGAAGAAGGTCACGATGCCCAAGGTGATAGGGAAATCGTGGATCATACCTTGGAGTCTCTCGAGCAAGCCCTTGAGCGCCTAGATGTCGAGCTTGTCCCTCTAAATGAGGAGGTCAACCAACCGGAAGCAAGCATTGTACCGGCAGAAGCTGCCCTGGCTTCTCATGATGCAGAATTCCCTCATGCAGATGCCTCATCTTCAACGCCTCCCCCATTGTATGCGGATCCAGCGGATGAAGACGATGGCGAGGGCGAATGGATAACGCCAGAGAATGTTTCTCTACACAAAGCTCGCGTAATGGGCCTTGCACCATCAGGGAACGGTCCCAAGGTCAAGGAGATCATACCCGTCGGGTGCATGTCAGCAGACTTTGCGATGCAGAACGTTTTACTACAGATGGACCTCAGCCTTGTTGGCATGGAAGGAAGGAGGATTCAGAAAGTGAAGACATGGGTCTTACGCTGCCATGCGTGTTTCAAGTGTGTCCCTCATCTCCCGAGCGTTTTTTTGTCGCTCATATCTACTTAGAATCTGTAAGGATGCATCGAAGAAATTTTGCCCTTCGTGCGGCAATCCTACACTACTTCGCGCATCTGTCACCATCTCATCCCCCTCAGCCTCTTCGAATACCCCAGCTATGCAAGTACACCTGAAAAAGAACTTCCAGTACCGAACGCGTGGTACCAAGTACTCTATTCCAGCGCCCAAGCCTGGTTCTGCCAAAACAGGAAGTGGTGAAGGCCTCATTCTCCGCGAGGATCAAACGGAATATATGCGCGCTATGAAACGAGCGGAGACTCAGCGACAGAGGGACGAGAAGAAGCTACTGAGCGGTGCCATCGCGAATGGCGGAGAGGGCAAGCCCAGTGTGGGTAACTGGATGGATCCGGACTGGATCCCGGAGATCATGATCGCGGGGTCGACGGGTAAAGGTAGAAGTTTAAAACAAACCGATGGTATGCCGACTATTGGCCACGGCAAGAAAAATCCTAATGAACGTAGACGGCGGAAATGAGATTGTTTGCTTGCTCTGCATGGTGTACGCATGTGGTAGATCATTATAGTAGTGTATTCGGTTTGTAGTACATTAGCTTCTCTCGATTCACGTACAGTTTACGTGCCCAGGCTCCTATTCATGAAACGTCTTTTCTGGAAAGACATCCACCACTTGCTTGGTTTACCCGTTCCATCAGCGTATAGTTTCTCAATGAGCCTAGCAGCGAGTTCCTGGCGGACTTGAACCAGATATTGACGAAGGTAGTCTAATGTTTCATGAAGAACGTACACCTTGCAAAAGACTGAAAACTCACCGGAGTCCGCACGGCTCGCAGGCGGTGCGTAGTGTGCATTGAGGAGGAAATTGGCATCGCCAGGAATCGGGAAATTATCGACCGCGAGGGTATTAAGTGTTTTAGACGCCTCGATCTGGGTGGGCGGGGTGCGTGCATTGCCAAGCTTCGCAAGACAATCCGAAATAAAGAGAACGAGGATGATTAAGAGGCGATCACCCGGTCCCTTGATCTCAAAGTTTCGGAAGAGCGAGTTGGCACGGAAGAGGTCTAAGGTTTCGTCGATGATGTCTGCCTGTTCATTACTCGCTAATTTGCGTTAACAATCGTAAGAGGGGTGCAGATAGGGTGTCATAGGTTTACCTGCGACAGGTGCAGGACCGCGCAGCCTGGTTTTGATAGGATAGATACCAAGATTTCCGACCTGCCGGATATCGGGCTCCTCGTTCAGAGCAGAATGATACGCCTGTCGATTACGTGAATGGACCTGTTATGTGCGCACAAGACTTTGGGAACTTACGGGCATGATTAAAAGAGTCCTTGTTGGTGGTAGTGGGCAGCGCTGCGGTTGTCGATAATTCACGGTTTGCGGGCCGTAATAAAGCGCGTCTGTGATGACCAAGTTTAGCGAGGGGCTCATTTTAAGACGAACATGGAGGAGAACAGATCCTTGGTGTCTATCAGGTCTATGGTGCCAACCCCGGAAACCCTTGCCAGTACGCCTCGATCTCCTGGCTGTCTCCTCTCCTGAAGCATTCCTCTCCGTTCACAGAGTTAATCAAGCGTCTCCGCATCCTTACGTCCACTCTACTTCCCCTTGAAGTTGACCCGAAGGGCATCAATGACCCGACGAGCAGAATAATCACTCCCAACGTCGTTTCCGCGTATATTGCTGCTGCGGGAGACCTTGTCGAGGCCGTACGTCCCTCCCGCAATGGCAGGTCAGATGTGTTTTGTGCTGACCATTTCGTCTGCGCTGGTAGCTACCTTATTGCCTCCTTCGTGCTCGTCGCGACTTCATAAGCGAAGCCAACCGCAACGCTGCGGACTATGGGGAAAATCGTGGGCGGGGTGAGTCCTTCTCGCCCTTCCACTGTTTGCGACCTCAAGGCGGTAGAGGCTGATCACATAATGTAGCCATTGCATGCGAGGTCCTCGCAAGGAGAATTGTTCACAATTCTTCGGCAGACAGGATACCCGCCATTTTATCCTCGCGCTATAGGCACCGCCAGTCCGATGGCGATATTGAATTTAGCAGTGCAATAGAGTTGGCCATTGACTCTCACTGGTAAGGAGTCACACAACCTGTCTTGTATTTAGACCCCAACTGCGTGCTTAGTACCATCTTTCTGTCTTCCACTGAGGCTCAAGATGGTTCGTACACAACCATATCCTTTCTGTTCGCTGTTCTGAACCTCGTACAGTGATCAATTCTCTCTGGAAGGGAGATTTAGTACAAATAAACAATGATAATAACGATGCTGTTTGTAAGGCCTTCACATGATACGCTATGGTTTCCCTAACAAGTAGCAGATGTTCCTGCGTTTGACCATGTGGACCTCTCATTTTGGAGCCACTTCGACCCCCTTCGTATTGCCGTTCCTCGGTGCGTGTTTCTTTCTGCCGTATGTGGCTCCTGTTTCTGACATCGGTCGGTTACAGTTACCAAAGTATCCTCCGCATACTTATCTGGTTGTTCTTCCTAGTCGTGTACTCTCAAGCTGGTACGCGCCCTTTTTGATTCCCGTAAGTTGTCTGAGGTTTGCTCGATCAGTCCGTGAGCCTATTGATCGCCTGGACCCTTCGCGTCACCATCTCGACTTGTGGGAGGTTGTGTTGTATGTCATGGCTCTAGCGTTTGCAATTGAAGGTACGCCAACCCTCGTCCTCAGCAACGCTACCTCAAAGTTATGATGACCAGACATAATAAACGTTTGTGTTCTTTTCCCTTCTTCGAAAACTTGTTGTTTTTCACACAAGGGTCAGATTTACAAACTACTTCGCTTCGCAACGTGGCGAGCTTTCGGGTTTTGGCATGTGGTGGCCAGCACGACTGACGTGTTACTGTTGACTGCCTTCGTTTTGCGAGTCGCCGGTCTCGTTTCATCTGAAGCTCAACAAGATCAGCATCATCTCCATAGTTTCCAGGTTTTGAGCTTCGTGTCCCCTTTCATATGGTGGGTCTTGAATTATTCCTGATAACCGTTATCATAAATTCAACTCTAGGATGAGTGCGTCTGTTTTCCCCTGTATGGGCTGTTCCATATAGAGCTGGTATCGTATAGAACTTTTCACCGTATTTGATGGCTTGAAGTACGTTGGGACCATGCAAATCTGCGTTGCTCAAATGCTTCGCGAATCTGGTATATTTTTTGCTGTATGCACCGGCTCCAGATTGCCTCTTCCATGCTAATATGCATGTCTAGTTATTGTCCATCCTTGGAATAGGCTTCCTCCAGGGTCTGTATGCTCTCGACGCAGCGGATGGACAAGTAGAATCTTCCTCTGTCGTGATGCACCTCATGGTGCAGTCCCTATTACAGTGTGTCTTTCGAGTCCAACAGTCCTGACGAGTCGCTTTGCTTAATTGTGTGGCAGATCTCCTGATTATAGCAGGTTTGCTAGCAGGTAGGTTTTGCGTACATGTAATGAATCCTAACATTGACGGTGATCCCAAAGCTCTCCTGGCCAACTACTTTATTATTTCTGGAATGTTGCCACCGTCCTTGTACTTCTCAACGTCTTAATCTCCCTTTTCGCGTCTGCGTACTCTGCGGTAACTTGCGCTTGTTGTCCCTAGGGGACAGGAAAAGTTCCGCTCCATCTGATGTCCACTGCAGATTGTCGATGACGCAGAGGCAGAGTATCTCGCGTTCTTTGCAAGTAAAACAGTGGCCATGATACGAGCACCGGATACATACGTGTATCCTGCACCATTCAACCTTGTTGAGATTTTCGTCCTCCCCTTTGAGTCTGTCTACTGTTTTCGAAATTCCTCCCACATGGCTAGCTAATAAGATCTCTGTACAGAGCCTTTCTGAGCCCATCAACTTATGCAAAGGTATTGTCTCTTCGAACATCCATTTCCGTTTCTGACCTTAGGCATAGCTTAACCGGGTTGTCATGACCATCCTTTTCTTCATTCCTATGACGGCTATTGCACTCTACGATTCAACGTCATCAAAGAATCGGTGGTTGGATGACTTCATTGGCGGGCCACCATTGGATGAAACAGATAGCTCTGCTGCACGCGATCCTGAAGTCGATGGGGAAGATGCCGAGAACGGCCTGGTCATAAGCAAGGTCCCCTTCTCTGAGCTTGTCAAGGTATTCCCAAACACGTATGAAGTAAGTTCAATCTTTGCACTGGACTGCTCGCCTGGACATGATCGTTTTGCAGTCAAGCGAAACCAACATTGTGAAGGAAATAAATTTGGTAAAGGCACATTTGGAGACCTTGATCAGATCTTTGGATGTGAAGAAGTCCTAGTCACTTAGTAGTAAGCTCTTAAGACATTCACGAATTGTACATTAAATGAGTAAGGGGACTTCTCCATATGAGCTCTTGCAACCAAACACCGAGTTATTGTGAATCGGCTGCAGAGTCGCGAGTAAGCTGGGTAAGAACGCCCATGGCTCGCACAAAGAAGGGCCGTATCTCATTGATTTCCATAGAACATAGATTCGGCAACTAACAGCCGGAGTGAGTAGGTGTAAGAGACGGTGAGCGCTGCTACTTACGCTCAATTCACTGTGGTCAATTTTCTGAAGGCCTTCCCGACTCTTTGCCTGTCTTGCCTCACGGATATCCTTGAGGAGGGACCTTATTTTTTCAGAGTTTTGGATGTCATCTGGTGCTCTGTGCAATTAATGGTCACGACAGGAAGCGTTGCAGGAACAATACGAGCTTACACATCGAGCAGGAGCTTCGATATTTCAGTAAAGTGGAAAGGAAACTGGCTAAACTCTGGGCGACTTGTTTCCTGTGTCAATCTTTCTTGAAGAAAATCTGTACGGTGCGAGTGGGCAGTTGACTAAGATGAGAAGATGAGGTTGCAATTCTGGCGCACCGACGGTCAGCCAGTCCGGTGGGACAATATGACACTTCTTTTTCAACTTGAGATTCATAGCCATCCATAATGGTATTTTTGCCTTATTCGGTGGACGTAAAGGGCCGTATGCTCCCTGATGACCGTGTTCAGAACAGCACGAGAGAAGCGGTGTCGGAGAGTGCTGGCCGTACAGAAATAAAGGCGGTGCGTTCCATGGAAATGAGGGGAATTATCTCGACAAGCTCTTCTGACGCGATAAGCTCGAGCTCTGGTGGTGTCATTGAGTTTCTCAAGGAAACTGGCAGTGCCATGGCTTGTTGAGGAGGCGAGAGCGGCCCGCTGGTACCCGTGACCAGCAGACCATGTGATATGACGCGTTGGGGTTTGTTTGGTCAAAGTTCGATGTTCGACGCGTCCCTTGTGATGTCCGCAGGTAATCTAACATATCTGTCTTGTACAACTCAGTGCCTTGCTACTCTCCTCGTCTCTGCGTTTGTCTTTATAATTATGCTGGGCATCCGCACAAAACAAGTCTCTTCGTATGGGCGTAGAAAGCGGCGTATCATCAATGACAGACACGACCTCTTTGATGTCGAGGACATCAAGGCGTCACATCTGTCTGGCAAAGCTAGAGAACCTACTAGCAACGGTCACACCATTCTCGTGCCCAACACACCGCCACCCGCGCTGGGGCGCGGCGCGGGCAAAAAGCTTGAGATCCCTATAGCCCCTTCATCCATTTCGCCACCCAAACCTCCACACAACCGCCAGAAGAAAAGACGGGAGAACAACCAAGCCCCCTCATCTCTCAAACGTTTTCACTCCCCTAGATCTACTCGCCCACCCCTCGGCTCTCACTCGGGTAACATTTCCCGACAACTATCCTTCAGCGGACATAAGAAGGCAAAGCCCTCAGTGTCAAACGGCGTAGGGATGCCACTCGTCTCCAAGTCCCCCGTTGTCAACGTGGATATCTTCGTATTGGACGAGAACGGTAGAAGAGTTAGCCAAGAAAGGAGGATATCCAACGCGAATGTACAAGTGAACCAAAGAACAGATTTGCATCCAGTCTCACCTGCGTATCAATACTCCACCGCTGCCAACATGATTGTGGTCTCCGATAGTGATGATGACGATGGTGACTATGCACCATCATCACAACTCTCGCGACGAGCCAAGCGATGGCCAAGGGTCATGTTTTCGTCAGACGAAGAGGATGTTGCAGACCACCCTGTCTGTCTCACCTCTTCCCTCCTTTCACCCGGAGCTGATCCCAATAGAATTGACCCAGCGAAGACTTTGATATCTTCCGATCTCTCGGCTGATTCTACCCTCAGTCATTCGTCTCCCAAGTCTCCTCAATTCTGGGTGGAAATTATTTCCTCTCGCACACCAGGGCTGTCGCGGAGCCGACCTCAGGAACTTACGCTTAATCATAATTCTCCTTTCCAACTTCCTCCTAGTAAGCCTCGCCAGCTCACACCTATTCGCCGTCGGGGACTTGCCTTCCCCCGTCTGTTCTCGCCACTATCAACCCCTACTGATCTCGATATCTCCATTGACCTCGCTGACCTCGCGCTTTCATGCCCTTCCTTTGAGGACCACACCCTCCCCGACCAGCCACTTTATCTTATTCCCCTGTTAGACGAGTGCGGACAAAATGCTCCCGTAGAATTCTCCGCTTTTATCGAGGCGTTTCCAGTACATCCGATTGTTCGCTCGTCGTGTTCTGGGAATGCTGTGTTTCAAAAAATCGGGGAGGCTTCGTACTCGGAGGTCTTCGGTATTGGAGATGTCGTCCTCAAAATCGTCCCTATTCGCAACGAGGAATGCCCAGACAAAATTGAGGCGGAAACCCCTGCCCCGAGCGATGCCAAGGATGTGCTCAACGAGATTGTCGTAACACGTGCTTTGGGCGAGATGTGTGATGGTTTCATCAACCTTCTGAAGACCTATGTTGTCCGCGGAAAATACCCTTCTCTATTACTTGACCTATGGGATGAATACAACCGGACCAAGGGTTCAGAAAGCGTGCGACCAGGTGTGACTCTCCTTAATCTCGAGGCAACGCCTTCAGTGTTAACTTGTCTAGATATGTTGGCTGTGTCGCAGGTGTACGCGATCATCGTGTTACCCAACGGCGGCCCAGATTTAGAGGCATACTCTTTCAGCCAGCCAGCTAGGACTGGCTGGAGGCAAGCTTGTAGCCTCTTCTGGCAGATTGCGAGTGCTCTTGCTACGGCAGAGGATCTGGTGTCGTTTGAGGTGCACTACTTCACTTGATGTCTTTACCCTAACGCTGAAGTTCTTCATAAATAGCACAGGGACCTTCATTGGGGACAAATTCTCGTTAAAAATATCCCCGAGACAGTATCTTCACGTAGGAACCTATTGGCTACTGACGTATGGCTCCCCATGAATCATCCAGTTTATGGCGTAAAGGCTACTGTGATTGATCTTGGACTTGCACGGATGGATGCATGTGAGAATGATGGCACGACGGAGATTCGCTGGACACCCTTCGACGAAGAGATTTTCGAAGGAGAGGGTTAGTGCATCACTTTTGGCGCCCTTAGCTGTCCGCTCATTTGTATCTTAGGGGACTATCAGTTTGATATTTATCGCCTTATGCGCAAGCATAACGGCGGTCGCTGGGCAGAATTTCGTCCCCTCAGTAATGTGATGGTATACCCTCGTCTTTTTCATGTGACTACAAAATACTCAACGCAAGCCCAATCAACGTTTCAGTGGTTACACTATCTACTCACCAAACTGCTCAAGTGCAAGAACTTACGCCCACCAAGAAAGGCTGCTAATGCAACCGTGGGTCCAAATTTCACGGAACGACAGTGCTACGAGTGCCTCATCAAAATGGAGAGCCTGCTGGCACAGAGCGTGCGGGAAGTGCAGGCACACAAACCCATAGCGACGAAGCACGGTCGACGGAAGGCAGTCACGCCCACGAAAATGACTAGCGTTTCAACCACAATTCCTCAGTGCGCTGGCGACGTGCTTAACTTTGGACAGACGATGGGTTGGGTATGATCTAGGATGAAGGATGATGGTGTCCGACTTGGTCACTGCATGTATCACACTGTACGATTTCGTGGTTTCTCTGATCCTGTAATTGCTATAATCCTGGGAGAGAAAACATGGAGATGCCGATACGATACTCCGATCCACCGATTTGTAATTAGCAAAACATGAACACTACAGGACTGGATAGCAAATAGACGCAAAATGCTGACCACTGGGACAAGGCCAACAATACAGCTATCGATACAAGACGAAATATTTTCATATAAAAAAAAAAGAAAAATTAACAGAGGTAAAGAGGACGGTATAAATTACCTGTAGGTAATAATAACACACCGAAACTGTCAGTTCCAGATGACAAGTACCCTCGAACCAAAAAAACGCCCTCACCTCAAAAACGGAACCTTGGAGGGGCAGGTATGACGACGAACAAAAAGGGTGGAAGGCAAATCAGAAAGGGGGGCTTTTCACGAGATGGTCGTTTTCCGCAAAGGTCTTGAACGCGGGGAAGAAGACCCCGACGGGCCGCTCGAAGCGGCAGCGTGGACAGCCTGGCGCGTCAGGGCTGCCGAAACCCGACTTGGGTACGGCGGCGGTGCTTTAGCTTTGGTGGGCGATTTGCGTCTAGGACGTGGAGAAGAAGACGGCGATGCAGGGACCTGCCCTTTCGCGCCGTGTTTTCGAAGGAAGTAACGTGGAGCAGTAGTAGGAACAGCAGCAGAAACATTGCACGGAGTTGGCGGGCAAAAGTCGGACGGACTACCTAGGTCTGTGTGAGAGGGAGATCGAAGCGCACGATTGTGGGGAGAGGGGGACGGTGGTGAGGGTACGCGCGTGTTAAGAAATCGGCCTGAAAGCGGTAGGGGTTGAGGTGGACTGGAGGCTGGCTCTGTCGGCTGTGGTGAGCTAGGGGTATTGGTGCCACGCCCCATGTATGCGTAAGGGTCGTCGTCGCCAAGCGCCTGGGAAGGCGAGAGGGAAGAAAATCCGAGCTGCGAATAGGTCACGTCTTCTGCTACGGGAAGCTGAGAGGCGTTGTTATCCAATTGAGATGCGGGGACGTCACTAGTGATAGTCGGCCACGTCAGAGAGCCACTCGGTGTAACGAGAGGCGTGTCAGTAGACTGCTCCGTCTCTTGAGATTCCCCGAACGGACCACGGTTGGGTGTTGTTGGGAATGGGAAGGGCAGCTGTGTTGGAGAGAAAGTTGACAACCTGTTTGCTGTTGTCGCTATCGGCGTCAGTGCGTGTCGTACGCTTCTTTGCGAGCTGGATGGGTGTTGTAAGAGGCCATGGTGCCATACATCGCGGAACAGACGTTGTCGCTGCCGATCCGGAATGATGATGGGTTCGGTCGATTTGCGCTCGAGGGGCTTTGATTTGTTTCCTCCTTCACTTGTATCTGGATCTAGCTCTAACGATGACACTGGAAAGAGTTCCGTGGCACTGCTCTGACTCTGAGAATGGGTATCAACCATGAAAACATCGTCTAGTTCTTCGGTCCGACGCTTGGTACGTTTGAGTGGCCTAGCAGCCAGCGTAAGTTGTCGCACTCGGGGTATCGAGGGAATTAAGGGTAAGTTGCTTTCGTATGCAAAGTCTCTGACTTTGATGCCATGGCAAGCCAATGATTCAGAGGAAATCGCAAGTTGTGCTTCCTGTTGTTGTTGAGCGGCAAGGAATGGACGCCTAGTGTCGTTGTTGGAGGAAGTTGAAGTTGTTGATGGACCAGGCAATTGAGCGTTTGGGGACTTTTCAAGATACAGTTCTGAGGAGCACGACATTGAATACGAGATCAGGCCTCGACTCACGGTAGGAGATGATTGAGGAAGGCCCAGTTGATCATTATTGCCAGTGTTGTCCAACACAGAGACAGAGACAGGTCTCATCAGATTCAACGAGCCGTTGGACCCTCGCCGCTCCTTGTTGCTTGAGAGCGGCGTTGAATGCTCATCTGGATCAGTTGAAAGTACTTTTGACATGGGTATAAAGTGCGTGTGTCGCTAGTTGGACAATGGACATAAAGGACTTTTGTGTCCACGGGTTGTTGTGAATGAGCCGCTCAACGAGTCAACAGCCCTGAATATATAGTCACAGCGCTCAAGCTCGTGTGATGCGCATTTACATATACATCTCTTCAACGGCATCCACGGATGCTCAGGCGTGCTTGGAAACCCCTCCTGGGCGCTGCCGTCGTCATCGTCCCATCAGCATATATCTATCATAACTATACGAAAAGCAGCCGAAAATCCACTTTCACTATCGACGTCAAAGAGAGGGGATCCGACGGCAAGACCTTCATGGTCAAGCGTTCATTCCCTTTACTCTCTAAGCTTGCCGTCGACCAGCGAATTAAGCAGTCTGCGACCTTCACTAGCCACCCTCCCTCCGACGGTTTAGTTTGGAAACATTCCACAGCGCAGCTCTCCTCCAACGACCCTATCGAGGATGCGCACGCCCAAGCTGCTATCACCACGAAAGCCACTTCGTCCGATCCCGCTCGCAGCTTGCTCTTTTATGCCATCATGGATGGACACGGGGGGTTCCACACGTCCAGGTTACTCTCGCACGTGCTCATACCCGCCGTCGGCCTTGAACTGTCCTCGCTTGTCTATGACGGCCGTACCTCCACCAAGACAACATACGTACTTGACATCCTCAAATCTTTATTTTTCCCCTTCCCCAACTCCCTCTCACGGGCGGCGGCGGGTGCACCCCAAGACGGACATGTGGAAAGGGTGGCCCAAGCCATTCAAAGGGCGTTCGATAATGTCGACTTTGAGATATTAAACGGACCTCTTCGCGTACTCGCGGCCAACGTTGGGAAACTCGACACGACAGACATTCCCGACCTCAGTCAACACCCCATGGCGGAAGCATCCATGATGCCCGCCTTATCAGGTGTGCTTGTATAACATTCCAATCACCCCCCCTCCTCCGCCGCGGATCTTCTAACGTTGATCTCAGGCAGCTGCGCACTGATGGCGTTCCTCGATCCATCAAGACGCGATCTTTACGTAGCCTGTACAGGGGATAGCCGTGCTGTCGCGGGGATCTGGGAAGAGACCGAAGATGGCTCGGGCAAGTGGCGCGTGGAAGTCCTAACGGAAGATCAGACCGGACGCAACCCAAACGAAGTTAAACGGTTGTGCCACATGCAGTAGTCCTACCCCTCCTTTTTTTTTTCTCACCGGCTTTCTTTATTTTAGCTTGCAGTTGGAGCACCCAGCTGAAGATGTCATCGCGCGCGGACGCATTCTCGGAGGCCTCGAACCTTCCCGGGCCTTTGGCGATGCTCGCTACAAATGGCCTCGCGAAGTGCAGGAAACGTTGCGTAACCTTTTTGCACATACTCATTCTGCGTTCTCACCGACCCTTAATCTTGTGGACACCTTTTCATTACCTACAGACTACACAAAGCGTTCATCGCCAGCACCGGCAAGATCTTTCGCACTCCCCCATCCAGTTTGAAAACACCTCCATATGTCACCGCAACGCCCGTCGTCACACATCGGAAACTTTCTCTTCCCGTTCCTGGGTCGTCCCAACCAAAGTCACCCTCATTAAAATTCCTCGTCCTTGCGACCGACGGGCTCTGGGATGAACTATCTTCGGAAGAAGTCGTTGCGCTTGTTGGGGGTTATTTCTCCGGTCTCAAGGGCACCATCTCAAAATCATCTCTACAAACACTCGTACCCACTACCACTGGTTCGCCCACCGTACAAGGTAAAGAACACATCAGAGGAAGTGCGATACGGGGCTCGTGGGCATTTGAAGACGATAATGTCAGCGCTCATCTGATTCGAAACGCACTTAGAGGTGGCGATGAGGACGAGTTGAGAAAGGTGTTGAGTATACCCGCGCCGTACTCCAGACGATGGAGAGACGACATTACAGTGACAGTAATATGGTGGGAGGAGGGCCATGAGGATCAGGCAAAGGCAAAACTCTAAACGTCACTTATCACCCTCAAAACGTACATATTTATTTGTTTGACACCAATTCTACATGATGCCGGATTGTACGTACAGGGCAAGCTGTCCTTGGTCTATGCGATGAGGCGCAGCCCTAAATGATGGGTTTCTTCTTATTCCCGATGCGTCCCCGCATGGAATTCTTGACGCTGCTAGTGCGAGCGAACGGGCTGGTAAGACCGAAAACTCTATGCTTAGTAGTCGGGCTATGTGTGCTGAATCGCCGTATTGAAGGGCGCTGCGAAATCTCATCGTCGTGGTCGTGTAGTTTCCGTTTGGTCCCGTGTGTAGATGGTGAGCTGCCGTAGAATTGACTGGGTGGTATAGACGGTATGGATGAGGTTGAGTTTGTCGATGACAAGGGAGGAGTGGTATGGGTCTCTTTTGATGCAGGTGAAGAGGAAGGTGCCTCAACTTTTTCGCCCATGTCTTCAGCGTCGTCGTCTTCATCGACATATTGCGAGAGGCTCAGGAGCGCGTTTGATGGCTTTGACGGTGTGGGCTTCGATATTGCCTCGATCTTCCTCTTTAGAAGATCAGCTTGTGGATCGCATGATGGCGTCGCAGAGTGCATGGACTTCGATGTTGCAGGGGGTAACAAAGGTCCTATGAATGGCAAGTTCCGCTTCTCATCAACGCCAGACTCTGTGTCTGAGGCCTTCCAGTTCTTGTTCTTGATGCCATTAAGTGTGACTGGTTCACACTCAGACCCAGATGCGACGGCGGATTGTAATGCTTGCCCACGCTCGCGCATATAGAATAGGATATATGCGTTTTTCATGCTGGTGGGTAGCCCAGAGTAACGTGTCACGGACTCATCATTCATCTCGTACCACTGACCGTTGGACGCTTTGACGTGAGCGTAATAGTGTCCAGAATTAGGTCCACCTCCAGCATGCGAGATGACACCATACAGCGAGTATGAGGGCCCAAACTGGCCGTCACTGACTGCATGCGCCAGGGAGAGGCGTTCGTCATACCGAATGGGGTGCCCTATTTTGCGCCCAAGCGGTGAAAATCGTTTGAGATGAATGGTGAGCGCTACAGGTGCATCATGTATGGTGAACTGCTTTGACGCTACTACACGCCTCTTGCACCTGGAACGAAGCAGGTATTAGGTGGAGGGCGCCAGCGAAGACTAGGAAGCACGTACTTCTCACACTTATACTTATCAGTCCCTTTCAAGTAATCAACCGCCGTGAATTTACGCAGAGCATCCCGAAGGGTATAGACACCGTGAATATCCACACTGAGATCGAGTATACTGTCGAACGTGTCACTATTGTGGTGACACTCGCTGCAGGTCACTCGAGAGCGTAACTTTCCACCGAAAATCTTGTGCACCCAGGTTGTTTCTGCAAGCCTGGGATCGACTTTTCTAGGCAACCGTCGGCATACAACGTAATTGTGAAAACAAAAAAAGTACTAACGACGAGTGTCCCGCAAGACAAGACTTTTGTAGGGCATCAACGGCGTAGCGGAGGAATTCATGGGAATCTTCTTGACGACCACGACGCATGTGACCTGCGATCACTGAGGGATAATGTGAATCTCAACGCGAAGAAATGTCCACAGAATGACGCACACTGAAGCCTGCTAGCGATCTGATGTGGGGTAAAGGCATGCTTTCGGCCATGGGCTTCTTCCATGACGGCTTTCAGAGAACAGGCCATGCAAAATGCCGCCTTTACTCGACCTAGAGACTGATAAACCACTTGTCACGCTAACAATACCAAGACAGACATACAAGGATGCGACTTGTTATGCGAGAACAGGACACGTAAAAGGGGTGGGGTGTGCAACAAACACTGGAGTGCGCTATTCAAGAAGCAACTATTGCCAGTGTTTATTAGCCCAGAGCCAATGGTGAGTCCCTTGGGCCACGCAGTCTCTATCGAGCCAACGAAGAGAGAGGCGACCTTTTTATTTACAGGGGAAGCCTTCATCGGAGGAGTAGGATCCTGGTGTACCGCCTGGACAGGCGGTGCGTGCTGCTAGAGTTGGCATGAGACAGACAGCAAGCAATAAATGACGAAAGAGTACCTCTGATGCAGCTGCAGGCTTCGGTGAACCGTTTATTGGTTCATATCTCCCCTCGGCGATCAATAAGGTGCCGGAAGAGGACCCCTCGACAAACTCCACGACGGGAGGTAAGAGCTTGTTAAAACTTTCAATGTCCTTAGCTGGCCTGTATTGTGGGACCGTTTCTGGGGGTTGACGAGGGCCAATAGAAGTAGGATAGAGGGGCAAGGCGAGCATTCCAAGAATAAGGATGCGAGACGAGGGCGAGGACAGGGGTGGGGGCGATGGGCGATATTGTAAAGAGTAAAGAGTAAAAGAGAGAAAGAGAGTCGAAACCGGCAATCTCCCGCTTGCTTGCCACGCTTGTTTGTTGATTCCCATCAACTCGTGCATACATTCACTTAATACTATGCTACAACAGTTGGCCTTAGTCCTTTACAATGTCATACACCCCTCTTCTATCCTGCATACTGAATGCCACAACCCTGCCAGTCATTCGTTATCCAGTCTTCCCTCGGAAGGTAAGCTTTCAACTGCCAACTGACATCATTTGGGAACCCTATCCCCATCTCGGGTGTCAAGACAGAGGATGATGGATATGGTGAAGAGCCTCCCGAGGTCGTTTGGGGTGGTGACAAGAAATACCCCTCGTTGTAATCGGGTGCAATTTGAGGAGACGGTGTCAAGAGCAATGGGGAGTTACAGGAAAGCCCCGAATCCGAGAACTGTCCAGGCTGCATCATATGAGGTGTTACTGCACACGCCATAATGGGCGGTAAGCTCTCAGTAAAGGTAAACAATATAACAGACTTACAGGGATTCTCCGAGGGTGGGAAGAACTGCCCCCAAGAACCTGGCAAACTAGGCAAAGAAATATCCGGATTGTGAAATGAAGCCTCGAGAGTCGCGACTCGCTCATCCTTAGTTCTTACGGGTCCTATCGATTGGCGATCCGTTGTAAAGGAATGGTCGCGTTTGAGGATATCCACACACATCTCAGGATCCCACCCATGCTTTTTGAGATGGACCTTGAAAGCGGACAACCGCAATATACTGCAAAGTTCCGCGTATGTGTTACGTACTCTGGAAATCGAGGTATGAGTTACCTTGACGCACAACCCGGGAAAGGACACTTGAATGGCTTTCTAGCATGATGCATTTCCCTGCGATGGCGAGCGCGGGATGAGGGGTCACCAAAAGTGGACCGACATCCAGATATTCCGCATTCGAACGGTCTCAAACCCGTACTAGACGATCCTTCGTAAGTGAATAAGATAAACTCAATGGTGAAGACTCATACTGGACGTTTTGATGAGTCTTCAGTGCCGTACGTTGGGCGAACCGCTTGCCGCATCCTGCCTTGTCACAGAGATATGGCCTGAACAGATTCTCAGGAAGAGTCCTCACGTCTCGAACTAAGAAAAGTGCTCACTTGATGCCAGTATGGAGACGGGCGTGTCTGATACAGTCGGCCTTCCGTGAAAAGGCCTTATTACATGTTGCGCATACGTTGTCAGGTTTAGACTGGAAGACTTCAGAAACGACTCGCGACCAACCAATAATTCAGAGCTTACTATGTTCATGATAAAAATGTTACAGTACGGTAAGTTATTGTCGTGAAGTCGTAATAGATGAAAGGTCGTGAGTAAAAGATTGTAGATCGACGATGTCCAGCACTCAGTCGATTGTGGATATGGGGGAACGCTGTTTAGGACCAGAAACAACAGAACCGACGGGACGATGGGGGATGACTACGGTTCGTCACGCAAGCTGGCATAACGCCCCCAGAGTGTTCTTATAAGTGCAATAAGGCAGGGGTTTAACGGGTAGCTCCCTTGAACCTATTGTTCTGAGCTAAGTGGCGATGTTGTGAGTTAAGCCTTGCCCGGAACAGACACAAAAGACTCTTATAGTAACCCCAACGGACAAGTCGGCGAAATGTACGATTTTGCATAATTAGAGTGAGACATGCAATCGAAATAACAAATATAAATGTCTCGTTCTGGATTCCTGGTATCGGTGCTTTTCTTCGTTTCTGGAGGGGGAGGGGGAGAGGGTAAATTGACAGGATTATCAAATTCAAATTGTGCCCTGCTCCGCTCAGACAGAAATGCCCCTGGTTCCTCTCCTTAGTTACCAAGTCCCGGTCCATCTATCCTCCTCGTTATCAATTCCCTCATCCACGGTGCAATACAGTCCAGGTCTTCCCATGTGAAAGACGCATACTGGTTTCTCCCAAATCCAACAACTAGGTCGAGATCTTGCAAAAAAGGGGGGTCGCCCCACACCTGGCTCGTCTGAGGACTTATCACCTGGGCGGTCAGCCTAGTAACGCGGAGTTAGCAGCTAATTGAGACCAGTATGGGGACTTGCACACTCACATTAGCCCACCAACCCAATGATTCCCTTCTTCCTCAGCATTTCCAGTGATCAGCCACCGTTTGTCTCCCCCGCCCGGGGTATAGAATGGGTATTCGGCGTAAGAAGGAGCCGGCATGGGGTGCGTGAGGTGTTCATATGTATTACCACAAGCCGGGGCAGGGGATTCCTCGTCACCGGGTTGACCAGAAGCCATTTCAATGCCAGGCGGGTGTAGGAATGCTCGAGCATTATTGTTTACGGTGAATAAGCTGCGCGGGCTGTTGAGTACCCCAAGTGCAAGTACCCTCACGTCAGCTAGTTGAACAACGAGCTAGAGAATCTGTTAGAGCATAGTTATGCTGTTTAGGAATCCGTACTCTGATATGGGTTTCAAGGTGTGCCAAGTTACTCTGAACCCTGTAATGATTGTCTCGTAAGAAAGGGATGAATTGACGTGATGGGCATTTCACGCACTTCAGGTCATTGAAGATGACCAGAGGATTATAGTTGCGAGAGGATGCCTCCAATTCGTTGGCTGAGCCGTTCTTGTTCAGGACGATATACCTAGCCGAGACCCATGTGAGGAAGGGGGGTATTTACGTATAGTACACTTACTTTGTCCAAGACTCATCGCCTGTGCAAGTAATCTTGCCGCGGTGCCACACCCTGTATAGTAGCCTACGTCCTTGTGTATGAGCGGCACAGGCACAGGAGACATGAAGAGAGGCTAGCGCGCACGCACGTCTTGAAGGCTTCCTGCCAGCTCAATTCCCTCTTCCACTTTTGCCACCCAGGTAAGAACCTCCGTTTGAAACACTCGGACCAATCTTTTTCCTTCATATTCGGGAGCGTGGCCTCGAGTAGCAGGAAGCGAGGTTGGGCCATGCTCATGACTTCGATCCAGTTCTGCCTTGGCACCGTCGTGCGCACACTCAGGTGTTTGAGGCAGTCCTCATATACCCCACTGTATAGGTTGCGTAGGATGGGGGCTTTCCATGGATTTCGATCGTAGGCGATAGTGCGCAGGCGACGGGAGAGATAGGAAACAATAATGAGTGAGGCGAGATCCAGTTCCTCCAAAATGGCAGTTATTAGCTCTACCGGGAGGGATTCGAGGGTAATACGCATCGCTATTGCTGTAAGATGAGACGTGGAGCCTGTCAGAAGAAGAGATGTGTTTGCAGCACGAGGACCTGTGTATTTGGGTGCAGTGTTGACTTGACTCGGAGCATTATGACGCGTAATATGATGATAAGATTAGATAACCTCGGCAGGTACATGGTACATCTAAGCTACTGCCACAGGCCAAATGCGGCTGCCCCGCTCGTGAAACACCTGGGCCACGCTACTGTATATCTGAGCTATAACAGTATTTTTTGAGCATGTGTCATATCCTTCCAGCCGGGCGTATCTTGTAATCTTCCTTGAATTTCTCAAACTCCCCTTCTTTGGCTTTGTATTGGTCGGTAAGGCTAGCAATGACCTTGCGTATCTAACGAACGAACGATTTATGATGAGCAGCGGGCATATCGTCAAATGACGCACACCGTCACGGTTTGTCTGAAGTGCTGGTACGACATCCTTGACAGTCCTCTCTACAAGTACACCGCCTATTAACCGAAAGCATTTTCTGTCCGGTTCTTCGGCCAGCGCTTCATTCAGCGTCGAAAGCACCAGACTAAAGTGATTCACATTTGAGAAACCATTGGTGTGGGGACATGTAAAATAAACGCACACATGCTCCTCGGCCTCTTGTTCGAGTTCTCCAATTTTGGATGCGAGATTCTGAAGATCGCCTTGGAAGCGAGAGTATGTCTGTTGCACTTCTATCCAATGGATAGCGGATAAACAATGGCATAGAACAAAAGTATCTCATACGCACCGTGGTCAGATAATTGGGCAACAGTTGGTGCTTTAGACTTCTTTGAAGACGACATCTTCGCCCGGTGTATGTAGGCAATCCGCGGATCCTGATTGGCCAGGGCATCGTCACATCTACGTCACATACGCACGTGACATTGTAGCGAGCTGCCCTGCCCCCCAATTGACGACGACGTTTACAGTTAATAACATGGCGCTCGCGCGCCTTCCCACTCTTGGGTTGTCTACCCGACTCCTACTTTCGCCAGCTACCGGAACTCCAGCTTTCTCATTAGTCGCTGTACGACATCTTGCCACTTCACGGCGCACTCTACAGGCTCAACCTGCCCATAATCATAACCTCGACCCTTCCAATCATGTCAAATCTCCGCGACCCGGAACGGGGGATGAACCGGGAAAGTATCTAAATCCATACGAAGGAGGTCCTAGTGCTCTTGAGAAAGCTGCCCATGTGTTCTTTTTCACTGAGATTGTTCGGGGTTGGTTCACTGTTACTACCTATCTTGTCTCTGTCGTGTCTGAAATTTACTCGCTTCAGGCATGTGGCTAGTCTTGGAGCAGTTCTTCCGTCCTCCGTACACAATCATGTATCCTTTCGAAAAGGGCCCTCTCTCACCTCGCTTCCGTGGGGAGCATGCACTTCGTCGTTATCCTAGTGGGGAAGAACGTTGCATCGGTTCGTATTTGCGCTCTTGAGTTAATTCTCGGCGGTTTATTGGCACTGCTGATAGCTTGCAAATTATGCGAGGCAATATGCCCCGCTCAGGCTATTACAATTGAGAGTGAAGCCCGCCTAGATGGTTCTCGTCGCACAACAAAATATGGTTGGTGCAACCCTGCGTTAAACCTTCCTGCTTCACAGTGATTGGACATCTTCCATGCAGATATTGATATGACTAAGTGTATCTATTGCGGGTTCTGTCAAGAAGCATGCCCGGTGGACGCCATCGTTGAAAGTAAGCAACACCATCTATAAGCTTTGTTCCCTTGTGACTGACCCTTTACTGTAGCCCAAAATCAAGAGTTTTCAACAGAAACACGCGAGGAGCTTCTATATAACAAAGAGAAATTGCTCGCAATTGGAGACCGGGCTGAAGCCGAGATTGCTGCAAACCTGCACGGTAGGACTTATTTTACGTGTGCTCGTGTTTCCTTTGCTGAGGCGGCGCCTCGCAGCTGATCATCTTTACCGGTAATTTGAGACGAGCGGGTTTGATCAGGTCCTGTGACATATATACGTGGTCGAGGATCCCGACGTCTCGGGGAATTAGCAGAGTTTATCGGACAAAATCGGCATGATTTTAATAACATCTCTTCTCCAGTCTTGGGTAGATAAGTTGTGCCGGAAAAGCTCCCGGAAGAATTCTCGCTGGTCATGGGGCATGGCAGAGTGTCGGCAGCGACGCGAAGATGCAGGTGCTAATTATTTGTACCAAACGCGTTTGTCCACATCCGAGTCCCTTGCTTGCCAGGGCAAGCCGAGAAGCAGCGAACAAACACGTGATCGCGCATGGCTTAGAGAGGAATTGCCGCTCCGAAGTCGGTTGAACGTTGAACATCGAGTTGTCCGGCTCTCTGTTACACCAAGCTTTTGAAAACAAAGTCATCCGCGACGGTGAAGTAAAAGTGTTGTAAAGCTGCCTTTTCCTTGAGAGGTCAATCAGATCTGCCACGATGTCGTCACCTACTTTCAGCCAGTCCCTCATCGTATGTTTGGCACTGGCCCATTTGCTTCACGTATCTTACCCATTATCCCTACTAGGCAGGCGGCCTTGCTGGAACATCTGTAGACCTGTTATTCTACCCGATAGACTCTATCAAGACACGTCTGCAATCCGATCACGGTTTCTACAAGGCGGGCGGATTTAGAGGCATATACAACGGGGTCGGTAGTGTCATTGTGGGAAGTGCTCCCGGGGGTATGTTCATTGCATTCTTTATCTGTACTCAAGCTCTCAACTCTCCACGCTTCTATCTTAGCTGCCGTCTTTTTCTGCGCTTATGATACGCTCAAGCGCACCTTACCGATACCTCCTCACCTCGCACCCATTAATCATATGTTATCTGCGTCTATAGGCGAAGTGGTGCGTGATATCAACACATGACTAGACGAGACAACCTGCTGACCGCCTGCAATACCATTGTTGTTGAAGGCAGCTTGTCTCATTAGGGTGCCGACCGAAGTGATCAAAACACGTTCACAGACATCTTCTTACGGCGCGCTGGCTAGCTCTTCTCTCGCGACTGCCAAGTTGGTTTGGAAGACAGATGGCATGAGAGGGTTTTACAGAGGGTTCGGCCCCACTGTCATGCGGGAGGTACCGCTTCTGCTTGCGCACTCCTCAAGCGGACGTTTACTATCTCGGTACAGATACCGTTTACGTCTCTGCAATTCCCAATGTATGAATTCTTCAAGCACCGTCTCTCATATCTCCTGTATCACAAGCCCTCCGCTTTACGTCCTTACGAAGCTTCGTTATGTGGGAGCGCGGCGGGTGGAGTCGCCGCCGCGCTTACGACACCTCTGGACGTTTTGAAGACTCGCGTTATGCTTGATCTTCGGGTGAGACTTGCCAATCTTGCTTCTAAAAAATTTCCCCTTGACCCAAGCACAGGACCCATACCATCCTGAATACCTCCCTCCTCTCCATCGACTTCGACAAATATATTTGTCTGAGGGAATCCATGCGCTATTTGCTGGGGTCGTACCAAGAACAATATGGATATCTGCTGGTGGGGCCGTATTTCTGGGTATGTACGAGTGGACTATAGATGTCTTGGGTTCTTCGCCCGAACCTTAAGCATGCAGTATTCATTTTGGCTGTTTGAATCACCACGTCGGCGGCGCCTTTACCCCACGCTCTCGCGATCTCCGTGCTACCACGCATGGGGAGAACATGCCAAGCTATTGATGTGAGACAATGATATCTATCTAATCAGGTTCTACACGGCATTTTTGGTTCTCCTTGGAACTCGCCGAAATCTGCTTCAGGAGATACATCGTGACTGGCTGCGCACAAGATAACCGTGCGCTCCCACCGCCGGCGGGCGATGCTATTTTCGGATACCCGTAGCGCCTCGCACGTCTTGTGGTTTCCCCGTTCAGTTCAGAAGCGAGTAATCCAATCAAAAGCCCCTATCTTTAGAACCAACCGGAGGACGCCTCTGTTTCTGCACAGAAATGTAAGCGGCCATCGCAAGTTATCTTTTGCCGAACGAGCCTATTTTTTACACTCCAGGCCCAGCAACAGTAACATAGCCATTGGGAGGGGATTGAGCTATCGTTAATTTTTTTAAGATCATCTCTATATCCTGTGCCTTTGAAATCTTTTCCGAGTTTATTGGCACAGGGCTGTGCACTGCCTGTATGTACTGATACGAAGTGCCTAGCGGCCTTCTGCCCTATGTCAAATATGGGGAATCACACGTCAGGGTAGGTGGACTGTCCACTCGGGACGCCACCGGACCCTGTGTTCACAAAGCAACTTTGACTGTTTTCCCTGGTTGGTCTTATTCGAGTCTTTTACAATACCGGTAAAGATGGACAGCTCCCCTCTGTCGACCTGCCATTCGTCTCAGAGTGGCGGACTTACGCCTTTGTCAGCTCCGATGACAGGGCGGGTGATGGGAGGCCTAGAAGATGTCAGTGACAGGCGCGCCGTTCGAGGTTTGCTCCTCCTTCTCGTGCGCCCCTCGCTATTAAGTTCAAGTTTGGAGTCGATCTCCCTTCCCTCCCACGCTGGTCACCTTATCTTGCGCTTCTCCACTCCTCCGGACCTTATAAAGTAGTTTAGGCGGTTTCAGCCCCTCCACACCGATTACAAAAAACCCATAAGATCCATTTACGGTCTTGTCTGGGTCCCGGGTCCCGGGGCTGCGCACCTCGGACCGTGCACCGAGAGCCGAGCGTGGGCACCCGCACCCCAAGCTCGGCACACCTCCGTTTGGTTGCACATTGGCACATATTTGCAGATTGCAGAAAAGTTTTATTGCCAGCCCGTTTTTGGGTTCACTCTTCGCTCTCTATTTGGTCCCTCATTGCGTCAGAGGTGGAGAAATCTATCTCGGACCATCCCAACCAGCCAAACGGCTCGTCGGTCGTCGTATTCTGCCGTTTGTTTTACGCAGGGGGGGCATCTTACTTCGTTTCCCCTTGGGGGAGATAACTCCCAGGTCTCAGATCTCGTGTCTCGGGCCTCAGGCACATCGATGGGGGGGGTAGGGGCGTTAAGGAAATTGAAAGGAAATGGAAGGGAGATGTGGGGAGGGGAGGGCGTCAAAAAGCAGTATCTCAAAAGCGTTCGATTTTTTTTTGCACTGATAAGGCTTAATAAGGAGTTCAATATACGTTCAATTTTGGCAGCGATCAAAACGCTTATTTGAGTCTCCGGACCTTAGCACGTTGTATAGGGAGGGTCGAGGTCAGAAGGGCAATCAATGCTAACTAATCCCCCGAAGAGTCCGATCATGTCACTAGCTCGCGCTTGAGAAAATGATTGATTGAAATAGAGAGGCGCGGGGGGGAGGGGAGGGGCGGCGCTGTGCCCGGATGGGATATAGTTCCCGAAAACGCCTCAAGCGGGGGGTGACTCGTTCAAAACTTTCTTTTCCCGTTTTCCATTTCCGTTATCCTAGGGGCCCCACCCACCCACTCTCCACCGCGTTCACCACATGGCTGAAAATGGGTAGTGTGAGCCCCGTGGTAGCGTCTATCCGGTATAGGTTTGAACCAGCCACAAAAACCGGGAGCACTTTGCTCTTAGTTTTGCTTCCACGTCATGAAATAGTTTGAAATGAGGAACGGAAGCAATATGGACTTTTCCGTTTGATCGAGGATCGGGGCGGGGTATGACATCCTAACTTACGAACGTATGGTACTAGTCGAGGTCGTGGGGCCGGACGAACAGTTTTCTCCACAATAACACATTTTGCATAAAATAGCCAATTGTATAGACAAGAAAATGAAAATGGGCAGTTCCAGTCCGAAAGGACCCGTACCTGAAAATCAGGGATTCATACAAATATGTTTTTAAACGAGGGGGGGGACCAAAGACGCATACGTGCACCTAGGAGATGCTTTTAAAAAACCGACAAAGAAATGGGAAAAGGGAAAATCAGTCCACGACACACAGGGTCACCGATAACTAGTTATACTTGCAGGAACAGGAAGGCCGCCCACATACATCAGTCGGCAGGTTCGGGGGCGCGATCACGAACGTCTTCCATATCAATATCTCTTTCAAGGTCACCTTCAGAATGGACCAGTGGAGCACGGCGAGGCACATCCATTTCTACACCTGAACCGTGGGACGGTGGTCTCACGCCTGAGACGTCCCGTTCATAATACATTTCTCGGGGGCTACGCCGAGGAGGAGAGCCAGAGCGGGATCGTGGCGACAATGAACGCGACACCGCCGGGTGAGAGCCATGTGCCGTGTCATTATGGTGATATCCTCGAGACTCACGGGCATGAGACATGTAGCTGTCACGCTCGTCGATTGGGTAACGCGAACGAGAGCTCGCATAGGGCGGACTGGCTCCGCGGTGGACGACATCACTTCCTTCACGCTCTCGAAGTCTCTGTCCCCTTTCTCGCTCCCAGTCCTGGTCGCGCTCACGGTCGCGGAGCTCTCGCTCATGATCACGTTCAGGCTGTCCATAGTGGCTAACATTCATCCGCTGGTGATTATGGATCGATGCCCTGGAGCTAGTGGGCGAGCGCGAATGTGAATGTGGAGGAGAGTGGGATCCCGTTAGCGGCTGTAACCGAGAAGGTGGTTCATAGACATTAGAGCGATGGGTGCGCCGTTCGCGATCAGGGTGATAACCAGGTGGGTAATCGCGGTACGTAGGAGATGCGGTCTCTGGAGCAACTTGCGGGGGATGAGAATACCCAGATGGCGATGTTTGCAGAACTGGTGGATGAGCTCCTCGAGAGCGCGAGCGAAAGTGCGAAGGCGTCGCAGGAGGGTGGGGGTACGAGTTATGCGAACCTTGATGTCGGTCATAAGGGTGCGAGGGTTCCAGATGCTGCGCAGATTGGATAGGTGGCGCAACTTGTTGCCTAGAATCTCGGTGCCCAGGGGGATACCTCGGCGGCGTGGGCGTTGGAGTGTGGCCCCCAGGGGTCGGAGCCGGTCCAGAACCTATTTCAGCGATCTGCACAGGTTGCCCGTCGGACCCAGGTACGACCCGGATAGGAATACCATGAGACCTGTACCAGTCCACAGCAGCGGGATCATTCGGATCAACCACGACGATATTAGACTCGATAGACTCTCTGGACTGTTGATGATTGTATGGCTGGGCGTGTGGCGGCGGGTACAATTGGGTTGGCTGCGTAGGGTGCGTATTATTTGGCAATGGTTGGCGCGAGGATAGGCGTTCGTACAAAATACTGCGGAACGTTTAGCCGAATTCAAACATTATTTCACACCGGACATACGCTCGCTCTAGACGGAGGCGTTGGATGTTCCTTCTGGATAAAAGTATCTTTATTTCCAACTTGTCATTGTCCTGTTTCCCAGATGACTGTGAGCCAGCTAAGCATACTAACACGTCAGGTTGACTCACCATTTCTATTTCCCTGACCTTTTTCTTAAGCTCCCTGTACTTGGCCTTGTACTTGGCGTCTTCTGCACCAGCTGCGATGCCTTGTGTATAATTCTTTGATTTTTGTCTATTATTTGCATGTTGGGCGGATTGGGGAAAATGAGAGGGACCTGGAGAGGGCTGACGAGACATTGTAGTGCACAATAGGGACGTGTGTGAATGCGATGCCACTAGAAGCGGAGCCGGGGACGGCTGATGGTGGTTGACGTTGACAGACGGGCTGTTTCGTTTGTTCAGGGATACAGCGCCTCATATTGTTGTCATTCGCTCTTTCATGTTCGGCTTTTTGCGTTGCTAGACGCTCGGCTCAGACCCCGACCGTGGCGGCGAATTTATTTGTTCTTCATTGTTGCAAATGCCATCCTGCCTCTCTCCGCGGGACATCCGTGGCTGCCACAATGTGTTTAACAAATAGTATGACAGCGAGTGCAGTGCAATGGATATGATACGAATCCAATGACATGTCAGTGACTCAGTGTGCCCCCCCTTTACCGTTTTTCATCGAGTGCATGATTCTCCCCAGACTCCGTCAGCCTAACGTATAGACGTCCTCGTAGTAAAACGTGTTCTTGTGGCACTCAAATAGTCGAATTGAGGGACCTCTCTACAGTATCACCATCTGTGGTTTTGGACCCTCAACCCATCTAGTCACTTGGTCCGAGTTCCGCCTCTTCATGTCCATGTCACACGGCACAGTGAACCGTGTCGTAAATACAAGGCTCGGCCGCCTGCCTAATCATGGCTGTGTGCTCACACTTGCTTTGCTTCTGTTCTGCCTCACCTTTTCTGTCGTGGCGCAAAGCGGGTCCATGCGCACAGGTTACTTGTTCACCCGAAACGGTTGTCTGATGATCTACAAAGTGCCCTATTATGCCTGTTGTGTTAGCTCATTGAGTTGGCGCCCCATCACTATGCGCGTCGACTAGGGCCAAGTGACTTCCCGTCTGAGGATCCCTGATCGAGGCAAGTTTTAGCTTACCTGCGCAGCAGGGTAATCTATTCAATCTTCTGTGATACTTGAGACCATTGTCTTCCACTTGGCGTAACCGGTTAATCCTAGGACATCGAGCACGGACATGAGTCAGAGTCTGTCTGTCAATCGCGTTGCGATTGCGCCGGTGATAATCGGCTCTGTCCCAACCTACTTTCGTGACTAAATGCGGAACTCCGCCACATGCTCATCCAGAAGGCATACAGTACGGTAGGCCCCACTCGATCCAATTCCGAAATCTAGACAAATGAGGTCACTCCACGCGCCGTTTATCTAACATATTGGACATCATGCATCATATGCCTGGTGACGCACTAGACAAATTGGACGCGACATTTGTGCGATCTGCAGTCTAGGAATTTGAGATAGTGGGGAATGCTGGCGGTCCATCGGCGAACTTTGGCGTCCGGTGATTTTTTTTTTTCAGATGTGTGCCTTGCTAGTTGGAAGTTTTAGAACCATGCTTAGTTCAGAAATCGCTGATTGCGCTGCTCTGGTAATTTACAGCGCGACGTGGAATACATATTAATTCCCATCACCAATCGGTCGGATTTGTCAAGAAGCTGTTGGATGTGCATGATAGGGGTCGTCCACAACGTCTAGAAGCATAGTCACAAGTACGAAATACTTGAGCAGTCCGCTAGGATATACAATTTTGGGTTGCGCGACGAGCGGAATATACCCAATTTGGGAAATACGATATCACGTGGTTTAATTACAGAATTTCCTTCAGGGCCGGCTCAAGTAAAGGAGGGTTCATTTCTCCGTAGACGTGTCCTGCAGACAATCACCATCATCTCCGAGTCGGTTTTCCCCATGCTCTCCTGACATTGTACATTTTAACTGATTATGTTGTGGCCCAGTGTCCAGCCCTTTCAGACAGTTAGTCACAAGTTTTAAGACCCTCTTTCCTTCTGACAAACGACCACTTTCAAAGGGATATGCCCCCTGTGGGGGGTTTTGAAGCCGTCAGGTATAAGAGGAATCTTCCATTACGCGGTCCGAGCGGTTTAGCCATTCTTGGAGGTGTGACCGCGCTGTGCGCATATGGATTCTATCGTGTCGGAAAGGGGAACTTGGAGAAGAGGTGCGTACTTTCAAAGGAAGCGTGAATGAGCAAGCCGATTCCGGTCTGCGGGAAGAAAAACGTGTCAAGTGATGTGTTGAACCCAAGGGGGAAACGTGGCGTTCGATGGGATCCGGCCGCGTGATGCACTGACGCAACCGTTCGGGATGCCTTATCGTGGTGGATCGGGCCGTTGCTTTTGACATCCGAAATCGGGAAGGGGGGCTGATTGAGATGTAACAATTTTCTAGGGAACTACAGAGGGAGAAGATCTGGTCACGCATACACCTTGTTCCTCTCCTACTCGCCGAGGGTGACAGGGATGCATATAGAAGAGAGCAGGCGGCAATGGAGCGGGAAAGGGAGATAATGAAAGACGTGAAGGACTGGGAGGTACGGTGATGCCTCGTCTAGCGTCTTCCTGATTTGCTCACTGATAGCGCGTGTTGTTCTCTTTTCTGGATTACCCCTGAACTAAAGGTGGGCAAGAGCGTGTATAGCAACCCACGTTATCGGTCACAGGAATACATTGTAGTTTTGTAGATCTGGGATCCGAGTGAACAAAAAAGATATGAAACGCTAATGCTATTGTTGATCTCATTACTCTACTCGCTTTTAAGCCGTCATCGTAAAGGTTTACATTTTATATCTCCGTGTCGGTCGTGCAATGAGTAAGGGATAGGTTGAGGTGAGGTGGCGGTGCAAAATGTAGCCCAAGCGTTCGGGACCAAGAAGCCAATTATGGAATGTAATTAGGGCCGGCAGAGGGGGACCAGTGAAATGGGAGGGGTGTACCGGATCTAGATATAATGAATGAAATAATTATTTTCTAAAAAGAAGGAAACTCCATTTAGAGATTGTGGAAGAAAAAAGGAAACGCCACCCGAGAGGTGGACAAGAGAAGAACCGAGAATACGAAAGAGGAAATGAGTGAAAAGCTGCTGCCATCTGCCATTCTCTTGAGCCGGGAAATGTGACCCCAGTTTAGTGACTCCGGACTAGAAGTATATGCGCGTCTGGCAATCCAGCATTACCGCCCATCAATACTTTCTTCGGCTTTCGTTTCGAGTCAGCCTTAGGCTCAGCCCCAACGCCGCA
>QFDX01002421.1:0-10617 GCA_003315875.1 Lactifluus piperatus | reverse complement strand
CGAAGCCCGGTGTGTGGTTACTGGCGTTGTCAGGGGTGGGTATAGCTGTTGTTTGGAGATAATGGGAATGTGGAGATACAGAAAGGCGGTGTTATTGATTACATAGTATATATAAAGTATAAGTTGATAATATGTTTTTGGGGTGGGAAGGGGACGTAACTGAATATTGGGTGGAGAACGGGTAGTGCTGAGTTTTTTTATATTTATTTGATCGTTTTTTGTTTTTTTTTTTGAAGGTGTGTATGGGTCTTACCGTGAGAGACGTTTCCCTATAATTTTTTTTTTCTTTTCGTGAGCAAAACGATGGGTTTTACGGTTTATGAATCGCGTAGTGGAACGGAACGCGTACAAAATCGGTCGAGGCAGAAGCTGGTTGAAGAGTCCAGTATGATGGGATGCCGTAACAATGTTCGGCTGTCAATGCTAAATCCTCCGCTAACGTTTGCAGACGTGGGGGAGAGGCATAAAAAAAAAAACAAGTTTTTTGATATGGGTTTGGGGTATTCACCGAGGACAGGATTCTGGCGTAAATTGAGGTATCTTTCGCTCAGCTCGACTTCATGATGACAACCCGTTGCGCTGGCGCCTGACCTGTGTGAAATAAGCGGGTTCCAATTCGTAAGTTATTGTCAGCCCGAGGGACAATGTGCCACATATTAATATCTGAGCTCTGCGGCGTACCCAAAGCAGCGCACCACCCGTTCCCGCAACGGTTCAAGCGCGTCCCACGTATCCGCGCGGACCGACCACGACATCTTGGCGTAATCAGGAATGACTGTTAAACAAAGTGATGTGAAAAAAAAAAGGAATCAGTGAGTAATTTCCCCTCCTCCCAATTATCACATTCCGCATTTTCTTGTTTTTCGCTTTTCCACGCCGCGGACTCGGAGGAAGCACCGCTGGCGTTTAAAATATGCGGAAACGAATGGTATCGAGAGAGAGGAGGTGGGGAATGTGATATGTGGGTGAGGAAAATGTACGAACCATTCGGTGTCCAATCTCTTCCAGAGATAACACCATGCACCCGCTGTTCGGGGCGGATCTGCTGCCGAAGCGCAGAGATGCCAGCGTATGCGACAAAGGCAGCGTCGAGCGCGTTCACGCCGTCCCAAGGTGCATACCCTGCGTGGGCGCTGGACCAAATTGCGTGTCAGCACGGTAGCTTGATGGTGGTAGAAAGCGGACGGGGGGGGGGGGGGGTTGCGAGGGTAGGAATAGTCATGCGAGTGGCTCGTAGCTTACGGTTGTCCGAAAAACTCCACTGAGAGGGATTGCAGAGCGAGCGAGGACACGAATCCGACTTCTTGCGTATCGCCAGCAAAGGGATGGCACCTGTCCCGTGGCGCCGTAGCCTGGGTTCAGGGGCCTTACGCACGACAGGAGCGGGGGGAAGGATACGGGTACTGTACATACATGACGCAGACATCCATATCCTTATAGGCACCGCGGTCCAGCAAGATCTGCTTACCGGCGCCACTTTCTTCGGCTGCAGTGCGGCTCAGGTTGAGGATAGGCGCACGCATGGGGCAGCGCAATCATTGTGTACATCAGGATTCAGTTGATCACGTACCAGGCGTGCCGAGTAGGACGATCGTTCCTGGAACGTCGTGCTTCTCTAGGGCGGCTCGAAGCGCGAGCGCGATACCGACGCCTGCCATCGCGATAAGATTGTGCCCACAGCCATGTCCGATCCCGGGTAGGGCATCCATTTCTGCGTTCACTCCGACTATACGACCCTGCACGCCACGCTTGAATTCTGCGCGCCATGCAGTGGCAAGGCCGAGGTAATGCCGAGTCACGGTGAAACCGCGCGAAGACATGAACTCAGTTAGGCGATCATGTGCGTATCTGAGGACACATGATTAGCATCCACTTGGCATACAGCATGAAGAAAATTAGAGATTCGAAGACCACCAACCTCTCCTCAAAGTTGAGTTCAGGGTGATCTAGGGCGTTTTGTCTACTTTCTTTGGTGATTGTCTGGTTCGGTCTCGCTCACCATGAATATCCAAACTCAACCGCCGTAATTCAGAGTCGAGTTCGTGGAGTGTGCTCTCGATTGTAGTCATTACATCGGGCATATAATCCCTTTCAGGCGTACCAGTCCAAGCGTACGGAGGGGGGTGGCCTGTCTCCCGCTGAGCGGACCCAAAATCACAGCTACTCGCGATTCGTACGTATGCCGGCTATTTCAAAAAAATCGTGAGTACGCGAAACCATATAAAAGTCGGTTTGAATGGCACTAACCAACTCTGCCGGGGGGGATTTCCCAGGTCTAGACGCCTGCGGCGTCAGTGGGGCGGCATCCAACTGCTGAGGGACTTGCTGGCCCACCGCGCGTTGCCGGCGGGATCCGGCTAAGATACCTGAAAGGCACCTAGGCCACTCACGGGGGGGATCTGAGCTCATCTTTCAATGTCCACAGGGCTGATGGGTGGGACCTAGGACTCGGAAAAAATTCTGGGTCATTTTATAAGGGTCGAATATGTGGGGCTTCCGTGGTGCCTGCATGCCATGGGTCCAGTTGGGCCGTGTGGTGCATTTGTCGCGCCTCCGTGGTCGTCGGAAGTTCTTCCGGCTTCGCAATGTAGGCCGTTGTCAAGTGAGAAATCACTTTTAAAGGGATCGATTAGCCACGGAGGCATTTATAAGTACGATTCTCTAAGGTACGGAAAAGCAAACAAAGAAGTAACAGGATTGCCCGCAGCAGGAGGGTACAGCGTGACCGAAAAGCCTAGGTCGATACGTACAGAAATCCTTGATCCATTTCTTGGAACGGTCAGCAGACGTGCACATAATAGGCATCGATCAAGGGCCTGCCGATCTGGTGGCAAGTTTTCGGAATAAAGCTGTAGCAGTCGCCATCACACCTTCGCTCTCGATGAACGTGTCCTCCCCGCTGAAGCCCAACCTCACAAGCCCAGAACGGGCACAAAGCCGAGCAAAATCACCCGTGCTGGTGAATCCCATTTGAGGATGTGAGCTGTTTCCGACAAGGACTACTGTTTCTCTGTCAGTCACTTTCACCACGCGAGCAGAAGATGCGAGCGCTGGAAGCAGTTGTATATCGCCACGCCGCGCGCGAAGTTCCACGAGACCAGAAAAGCTCCGTGGAATCAGAAGTGAGATATTGCCTACAACACAAGAAAGTCAGTATCAATACTTTTATATAATCCACCGATGATAAGAGAGAAGCTCTGTAGAACATGGGCCCGGCCCCCCATTTTAGGATATTCAAATACACCAGCGAGCAGTTGGGTCATGGGCTTACCTGTCCGAGAATACGAGTCGAAATTGACTGTCCTAGAAGGGGACTTTGAGACCTGCACAACAGCTCAGACCGGAGCTGCATCAACAATAAGGGGATGTCTCACAAGTTCCAGAACGATGTTGCCGCTGCGTGTTGTTGCACGAATGGTTGCAACCGCGGGCGGGGCCGCTTCCCCAACCACCCGGAAAGTGGCAAAGATGTTGCCACGCCGAGAGTCTAACTTGGCAGTTGGGGCTCCCAGTGTCATGTTGCGGAAACGACGTGGTCTCCGCCCAACGCGGTTTTCAACTATTGCCTGAAGAATGGAGGGAGCAGAAGACGGCGCGGCTAACGGGTCAAGCAGCCAAGAACCTGGGGAATGTTAGTGAGTATCAGCTAGCACACATCTACCATAACCACCACAGACCTCTGATGGGTTCAAGCACCGTGAATACGCTTACGTCACTGGTAGGAACACTAGGTAGTGTAGGTGCGATCGGCAGCCTATTGCGCAGAGGAGAAGCAACAATAATTGATGACGAAGTAGATGCGTCCATAGTTGAAGTATAGGCGGGTGAGACCGTCGCAAAATCACCCCCGAGAGCATTCTGTCTTTGAGATGAGCCTCCCGCGTTTCTCTCTATATTTTAAGGCATGTAGACCCACGTGTTCCTCGAGTCCCACCTTTTCATTACCTAACCGGTGAGGCTCTTTGCGGTCAGTGAACATGTTGGGCGATCAAAGACTTTCACTGGCTGTTACAAACGGTTGGCTGCGAGTGGCTGCGAGAGTACAAAGTATGGAGGAACACAGAACCTAAGGCCCTTTATAGGCAGGAGTTTCAGCAAGCGCCATCACAGCGTTCGGAACTACATCCATATATAATAAGTTGCTATGCCCCCGGCTGCAGAACGTAGCAAGCGCTGCGGCAAAGATGCCGCAGTAATGGGCGCCAGCCCTCCAGGGGGGTCGTCATGTGCATGCAAGTGATCCTGCCTTGGTGTATGCGCGCTGCTGCGCGTGGAGCCACGCTCACCTACCATCAACAGCAACATGCAGAAGAAGTTGAATTGTTGCTAATTACACTGCGAGGGGCAGTGCAGGGGAAGGGGATTCGGTGGTAAAGGAAGCCGTCCACAGCATTGAACCATTGATGTCAGACTAGCATGTCATACATTAAGGACAGGGGGCTGCGGAGACAGTTGCGCGCACTGCTCTACCCGTCATGAAGAAAACTTTACCTGATATAGGTGGAAGACGAGTAACCGCACTAAACATGAATCTGTTTAGGCGCTAAAGGGAGACATGCCGCATCATGACCACACCTCCCCTCACCGCCTCACCGTATTTGTGGCTCAAACCCGACCGTTTGTAGTAATCTGGCAGGCAAACCAACGTTTTAGACAAACCCAAACCTGTTGCCGATCGGGACCTAACTGAGTGTCAAGCATCTCTGGCCCTTTGTAATGCGAGTCAGGTTCTTCATTTTTCAATTCTCGACTGATGCTGAGCAGTCAGCATCGAATCAATCTGGCATACATAGTGCCGTTTTTAATCGTTGCTCAGCTAAGATGATGTAGAATTGTTGCACATGGCAGATTCATGATGTCTGACCAAGTGGTCGTGCATTTGGCCCACCCATATCGCACAAAAAGGGTAAGCATACATACTGTATATACAACTTAGTGTGCCGGGTAATGTGAGCGTAGGACAGAAGTGGAATAATAGAATACAACATCGCGTCCTAAAATGACCAAGGTCAAAATGAAGTATCTCGCAGCCCGTCATTATAGATGTTATGGTCATCGCGCACTGCGTGCATGAGCAGTCAAGACTTCTGAGACAAGGGCAGCATGACCTTGTGCATCAATTGGAAGGCTTGCTCCATTAGTTTGGGGGGCTCGGTAATGTAATCTTCTCCGCTGAACCCTAGCCTCACACGTCCATGACGAGAGGAAATCCGAGCAGTATCAGTGGTGCTGTCAGAGCCCATCTGGGGCATTGGGCCATCACCCAGAAGAACTGTGGTCTCGTTGCCCCTTCTGCCAATCACGCGCCCAGAGGCTGCCAAGGCCGGGAGCAGTTGCACTGGACCATGACGGGTTGAGAGCTGGACGAGACCAGAGAAAGTACGCGGAACGAGAAGTGTAACGCTGCCTGTGGCGTCCGGTCATCAGTCACGAAAGTTGCCCCACGATAAGATATCAATTTCAAAAGCGCACCTTTGCGCGAGGAAGCATCGATGTGGACCGTTCTCACAGGAGAAATAGAAGCCTGTGCGGCGTCAGACCAATTAATGACGATGTAAGTAAACTGACCACATCGAGGACAATGTTACCCTTGCGCGTCTCCGAACGAATTGTTGCAGTCGAACGGAATAACGAGTCTCCGACAACGTGGAGGGTTGCTTCTATATTGCCGTGACGTGAGCTAAAATTTGCAGTCGAAGGGATCGCCTTTGAGGACCGACGACAGCAGGACTTCTTGCCCCGTTTACCGTCAAGAAATATTTGAACAAGATCTTGGGGAGGCAGCTGGGGGGCGAGAGGATCAAGTGACCAAGAACCTGACTGGGGCGTGAGCAGCCGGTCAGTGCCAATAGCTGATGAACGTACCTTGGATCGCTTCCCGTTTCGTGTACATATTCAAGCCATTGATTGGCACGCTGAACGGTGTCGGTGTCGATGCTTGCCTGTTTATTGAGGGGGACAACGCCCTTGGGGGCAAAGGAGGGGGTGGCGCGGACACATCTGAGTAGGCAGGAAGGCTATCCGAATACTCAGAGCCAGTAGGCGACTGTAATGACTCGGTTGTCAGTGATCATATAGACATTGTTGTACGTAAGTGTGACATACCGGCTTGTAAATGCTGGTCCCATCATTGTTCAAGTGTGAAGTTAGGGATTTATCGATCATACTCAGGATGTCAGGATACACAAAGGGTTATAAATGGACAACTGAAGTTGCTCGTACTGTACACTCAGATACGCTGGTGCAAGGATGCAAGAGGTCAGCCAAGGATGACTTTGTATATTAGCTTTGTTTAACTGTATTTAAGTTCGAATCATGATGCTGCGGAGCAGGTTGACGGTTGCCCTGCGGCACTCCCCGTTCCTGTGCACAGAGCGGCGCAGTTCTTGTCATGTTTTTACATAAAAGGGGTTCTTACATAAAGTTTACTGCGTTTGGCCAAGTAGTCTGTACAGTAAAGTAAAAAGATCCCGCTCTTGATGGGACCCAGGGGACAAAGAAACAAAAGTGCTATGGGAAGGGAAAAAAATACAAAGGGCCTGGCCGGGAATTGAACCCGGGACCTCCTCCAGATGGTGTTAGCCCTAAGAAGGAATCATACTACTAGACCACCAGGCCGATGTAAGGCAAGGAAGAGTTTGACATACATGAACCGATAGAGCCCAGATGGAAATCTGGCCAATTGTCAGCCATACGTATTCGTATTATTGTTGTTATTGTCAGCCTCCGTGTGCTCGGTCGGTCGTTACCTGCGCGGTGTGTGACCTTAGGGACTGTCGCTTACTCGAACGGAAATATTTTGCCCGCCGCTCATGCACTCAGAGACTCTACGCCTTTGAGGATGTCTGCCTCTTTCTGGTTGGACAACTCAGATGATTCAATCTGCTTTACCCCTTCGAGCAACTTGACTTCATGGTCTTCATCGGATTCTCTCGATATCAATAGCTTCCCATCTTTCGATAATTATCCTTCTCTGCTTCTACCTTCATATAGCCTCAATTCCTTGCCTCGTTGCGACCATGAACCTACCCAGACACCTCCATATCCCCGAAGAAGTGCTCGTCGGAAAATGCGTCAGCCTACTTTCTTGTCTCTGTCGGCCTCTCTTGCTGTGCCCAGGGTCAATCGCCCCAACCGGAAGTATGCCAACATACTTGTGTCGTCCCCTACGCCAGAGCGTCTTAGGAACGTGCCGCAGCTCAAGCCGACCTTAAGGACCTGGATGGTGAGTAGTGACCGGTCTTTGGCACATCGTAATTGACTAGATTTGTTAGTCCGGAATTCCTAGCTCGAATCCCCCTGATATGGCACCTTGGTCTCCTCCTCGCGAGAGGCCCCATTATGTCTGGGTGCCTGAAGGTTCTTGCTTTCCTCCATCTTATCTTAAGCGTTATCTCCACGAACGCCATGGTCTTCTCGACACGTTCTTGCCATCTGCTTCCGGCAACTCTCGTCTTTTTGCTGCCTCGGATTTTAGCGAGCATCCTGAGCCGCCATCTCGTTCTCATCTCCTACGTCGCTGTGCTTCGCACAATATACATCGCACTCATGCTCCGCACCACCCTCCAGCGTACATATCTATCCCATTGCCGCCAGACCGACCCCGCATGAAGCAACGCCGCTGGTCTCTCGGGGTTCCGCCAAGCTATATTAGTACAGAGTTTATCACTCGTCACCTCGACTCCCAGCGTGCTGATGCTAATAAGAGAACAACCTCGACCCAGTCTGACACTTCGAATGGTGTCCCATCTCTGCCTCTACCTGCTATTAAGGTCTCTACTTCGACTGCTACAATCGCGATATCTTTTCCTGGGTCTCCTGAAGGTCCTACACTTGCGCTCGAACCTCTTGCTATTCGGCGCGGACAGAAGATGCTTACCCCACTTACGCTCCACGCTCCGCCGCGTGCAGATGAAGAATATCCAGGCATTCCAACCGCTTTCCTTGGCACACCGTCCGCCTATGCACCTCATTTCCAGTTCCCTTCGTCGACTGCACAGACCGACGCAAGATCCCTCGCTATCAGTGACATGATTAGCACATTACGATCTCAGGTCGCTGACTTGAAACCTTCATCCCCGGCAGAGCACTCTCTTGCGCTGCTAGACATACCACAGTCTTCAGCGAATTCGCTCTCAGCGGCATCCTCAGTCATCACACCCAGTGCTAGCGTTAGCGAGGACGAATGGGCATTTGCGAACGACTTGATGTTGCGTTATGGTGATCACTCGCATTCTAGAACACCAAGCAAGGAGAAGTATAGCCAACGAGAAACACCTTTTTCGAGGAAGCCTCTTGCACCTAAGACTCGCCCAGCGACCCAACAGAGCAGAGCGCGGCGTGCTTCGGTACCTGCAGCGTCATCTACCCCGAAGAATAGACCGAAGTCAAGCTCGGCTCCTCGGACTGATCTTGCCAAGCCCAGACATAGCATGACCGCCTCGAGACAGAGCCGAGCTTCGCGTCAGATGATACCCAGAATCGGAGGTACGAAACACGCACCCCGTCCGGCCTCAAGTCCTAGTCCATCACTTGGTTCAACGTCCTCCTTCGCACCTAGCCACGCAGCAGCACTCACATTTGGTTCTCTTACGATGTCATCCAACTCCTCGAAGAAGGAATCCTTAACCAAACGTCCTCCAGGGATATTGAAGCATGTGAAAAGTGTCCGTTTCGCCGCCGACATGCCAAAGAGAGACGAGGCCAAGAATGACGAACCACTAGCAAATCAGCACCGTGTGAGTATATCGAATGGGAACTCTCCATCGCTTCAGCCGTCTCCTCTGCGTGCATGCTTTGTGCCTGGAGAGCTAGCTGTTCAGACGCCATCGAGACAGCCTCTCGCGGATCAACTGACCGAGTCTCCCCGCGTCCTTGTTGTGGACCGACGCGGTTCCGTTCAGACCTCCTCTCAGACAGTGAACTTGCGTAGTCCCAACACCCCCACTTTCCCGGGTGCCCCAGTGTTGTCTGACCATCAAACTCCCTCCTCTGGCAATTCTCAACGTATGGCCAAAACGCTCTCGTTGCTTGTCAAGGAGCACGACAAAGATAAGGGCAAGGAGAATAGTCCACTATCGTTTCGGACGCAGAGGCGGATGAAAAGAAACACCGGGGTCGACGAGAATGCCGCTCGACGTGCGTCACCGGGTGAGGGTGGACGCCGCAAACACAGACTGTCAAGTCCGTTGAAGTCCTTTCTTGAGCGGTTGCGGGCGTAAGTAAATGTATTCTGGATCCTGGATGTATCATTGCCCTGCACACGATTAGTTGATAGATTGTATTACATATTGCCTGTGTAGCCAGTTGTATGGACTAGGGATTTGTTTTTGTATATTGTGTATTAAACCTGGACGGTGTTAGTGAGCACAGCCACAAACAGGCGTAGATCCCTGGATCTTTGAACTAAATCCTGCTACTTCGCCACCACGATAGACTTTCGCACCCACCTCAACCTTCAAAAATACGCGTACCACCCCCCCAGTAAACGAAACGTGCTCCAGAATGCCGCGGGGTATCCCAAACGCCAAACGCGATGAGTCGCAGGGTATGCGGTACACGACCTTTCATGTGCCTCCACAGTACGTATCAATCGCTCCACACCAAGGCCTTTCTCCAAAGTGATGCCTGTAGGCTCAACCCAAAGCACATGAGCACGTCGTACCTCAAGACTGAGCAAAATATCATATGGGGCCGGAAGACAGCGCGGAACAAAACAGTGGCAGACGAGCCCGCACCAGAGGTGTGTCTATCGTCTCGCCATCCCACCCCGCATTTCGCAACTCTTAACGTATGGGATGTGCTGACTGTATCTGGGTTGGCTTGGACAGGGCCGTCGCGGCTCACACGTCGTGGTTATCCATCCGGGCTCACGCTATTTGCGTGTGGGGCGCGCGTCGGACGTCACACCCGTAACTGTGCCAAATGTCATCGCGCGGAGGGCCATCAATGCCCCTGCGCCCACATTTTTCAAGACTGTTACGTGCCCACGGAACGGCCGTACGCGGTCCCTGCCCGCATTGCCTCCCAACGACGAGTACGCGATAACTAGGACGTCCGATGATCCAGTGCGTCCATCTCTACGTATTCCATCTTGCTCCAGATGCGCATGCTAAGGTTCATGTACGCACGATGCAATGACAGTTTGATGAAAAATTAGAGGTGATACAGGTGTCCTTGCGCGATCGCATGCGGTTCTACAAGCTGCGTGTGACGCCAGATGCGGCGATCAAGGCTGCGACGTTCAACGAACAACTCAAACCCGAGCTCATTCCGGAGCAGAATGACCCGTTCTGCGTGGATTGGATCCATGATATTGCAACCGAACCTTATTATGTTGGCGAGAAGGTGGGCCCCTGGCCGTTTCTGGACGGACAGCCATTAATATTTTGATTCGTAGGCACTCAGACTTGCGGATCCAGAAAAGCAGGGATATATTGTGAGGTGGCCACTCATAATGGGCTCCAAGTTTAACACAAGAGACTACACCTCGAACGCCATGATCATTGACGATATTGAAACCATACTTGAGACAAGCTTGCAAGACTCACTTGGTATCGGTCGTCGGGAGTATAAGGTACTCTCTATTCAGGGGGTAGGCGTGTATATGTATTGAAT
>QFDX01002420.1:0-12282 GCA_003315875.1 Lactifluus piperatus | reverse complement strand
ATGTTTTTTTATGCTTTTGTATGTTTTTTTATTTTATCTATCTTATTCTATCTAATCTAATCTATCTAATCTATTTTAAGCATTGATTGATTACTGTGTTTTTTGTCTAGCTCATATGTTGGCTTAGTAATCCTGACTCAGAATTGCCTTTTTAGGAAATCTTAGTCAGAATCAAGCCAATGAAATTGCTAAGATATTGCTCTAGACAAGCAATGAAAAATATCTCAAAAAAGAAATGAAATCACCAAGATATTGCCCCAGGCAAGCAATGAAAAATATCTCAAAAAAGTAATGAAATTGCCAAGATATCACCCTAGGCAAGCAATGAAAAATATCTCAAAAAAGAAATGAAATCGCCAAGATATCGCCCTAGACAAGCAATGATAAATTGTCCTAGAAAGAAATGAAATCACCAAAATATTGCCCTAGGCAAGCAATGAAAAAGGACCCCAGGAAGAAATGAAATTGCTAACATATCACCCTAGCAATCAAATAACACACATGTCATTGCATTTGCCTAGGCATTTCATATCATATTTTTACTGGGCTACAAATAAATGGTTTGGCAGGGCATTGCCCAGAATTTATGATAAATAAATGGTAGCTACTAGTAGGTTGCCTCCTCCATCTCGATATCTCCTGCAAGGTCTACCAGTGCCTGCGATGCCTGATCAAGTGCTTCATCTGCCTGGGTTTTCGGCATGTTGAATTGGCATAGAATTACCTTGACAACTAGGTTCAAAATATGTGTAAAGCAATGTGTTCGATTTGCAGCACCAGGGAATGCAACAACCAGCACAGCAAGTGTATCAATCATTGCATCATTCAGTGATGCATTATCATATGTAATGCTAAGAATCTGGTGCATGACATTACAGTAAGTCCCATTTTTTCACGAAACAACAATCAATGCTTACCTTATGTGCTATCCCAAAGTCATTCAGTATTTGGCAAACACAGCTGCAAGGTTTTGCCAGAATGAGACTTGGCAACCTCAACAATGTCAAGCAGGAGATACATTGGCTCCCTGTTATGCTCAAAATGGACAGTTACAGTGACATAAGCCTTGTGGTTAGGTGACGTCCACCCATCTGTCCCAAAGCTGAGGGCACCATCATGTTCCTGGATAGGGTAAGTCAATCTCTTTCTGTGTCATCATGTAGCTGACTTGAACTCTTACTTGAAGCATCTTCGTGACCCTACCCTAAACCTTCAGAAACACCTGTTTGACATCACATGAGACGGTGGAAGGAGATAGTATGTAATATTCCAGTCTGCCTGTTTTCATCAGGCATTGAAATCCTTGATTGCTGACAATGGAAAAAGGTCGCATGCTCTCCAATACCCAGTGAACAATCTTGGCCCTTTGTGATACATTAGATGGCCCAGGGTAGATGATTGTCAATAGCCACAAACCTAGTTTGTGCTTTATTGTGTTGGCGATGAGAGAAGGTAACTTTCCCTTTTCCTGTCCTTTCAAACACTGCTGTAATTGATCCATCTTTCAGCTTCTTGGCTTTGTCTAAGCCTTGCTGAGTACTGTCCAGGTTGCCACAAGCATTGGCACCACGTAAAATTTCATCACCCCAACACAGTTGTGCATGCTTGCAAAGGTTTCTGGTCAAGTTGTGATCAGACTTATCAAGGTAATGACAGACTATCCTTGGGGTTTTGCCATGTCCCTTGCAACTGGATGCATTGCACCTGAATTTGTGGATGCGACACCCATCAACAGTCTTGATGGATGGGGTTGGTTGGAAGAATGCATAGATCGGAGACACCCACTGATAAGATAGTCATTCTAATGGGGAAATTGGGTGAGTGAGAATTTTGTACTAGAATTGATTGACTGACTGTGTTGTGCTTCTGCCATCTCAACAGGTTTATATACCTCCAGCTCATCTTTGTCAATGTTGTCACTATCCCCTTCAGAGTCCTCAAGTGCTGGAGCTGGATAGTTATCCAACATTTCAACATCGTCACTTCCATCAGCAGCTTCAAGAATGGCATTTGGGTTTTTTGGTGAGCTATTCACTGATGTACTCTCCTTGTCTTCAACATCCTCAACTGATGAATGCCTTTGCTGATGTTTTGCAGATGCAGCATGAGCAGCATTAGCTGACAGTTTGAGACACTTGGTAAAGGCATTGCTCTCTACACCTTCAAAGTTTTCATCAGTTATTCTAGAAGATACCTTCCTTTTTTGTATGTTAGTTATCTCAATATGTGTTGTGAGAGGCGCTGCAAGTTTTGATGGAGCTGGAGCCATTGTGACAGTTGTTTGGCTTGCAAAAAAAGGTGGGTGGTGTAGTGGTGCTTAGAGCAATGATCAAGGTGGTACTTAGAATAGTGATCGAAGTAGTACTTAAAATTATAGGTGAGATACCCACCAAACCCATTGCATGGGTGTGGGTTTTGAGTGGGTATCTCATGCCTGACCCGCACCCACACCCACACAACCCATACCCATGTACCCATGCAGGTTTACAAACCCATGCTATGCACTATCCATGATGTCCACGATGTCCACCACCACCACCACCACCACCATGTCCACTTTGACTACATCATCCGCATCCACATCCACCCTGTATTTTCAATGTAGATAACTGGTACATCTATCTCTCCATTTCTGGTCCTTCATGACACCTCTTTCAACTCATAACATGCCCCCATCACAGGCTTTGACAGTTTAATGCCAGAAGGTTGCTGTGCACTATTAAAGTACCTTCCAAGCCCAGGTGCCCACTTGAGTGTGACATTTGGCATGCTATTTTCATATGCAGCTCTGAGCGCTACAGTAAGTCAAAGCTATCATTGTGGTGAAGAGCTGCTACTGAGCAGAGAGGCAGAGGTGGACCAGGAACAGGTGGAGCATCCACCACGACATCCACTACCACCACCACCATCACAATGACCACATTGACCACATTGACCACATCGACATCCACCACTACCACCACCTCCTCCACCAGCACCACCATAACCACCACCACCACACAATGATGAGAACCATGGGTGTAGGGTGTAGATTATCTTTCATACTATATTATGTAGAGTAGTTCAGTTATTTAATAGAGATTTGATCAAGTTGAAACTGTCTGAAAGTGGGAAATTTCATCTTTTTTGTAGTGCAAATTAATGAGCTTGCTGTAAACTTAAATGAGCTTGAAGGCTGCTTGAGAGCCTCTTGGAAGTACTTCTTTGAGTACTTAAATGGCCTTAAAATCCTTTGACACCTGTAGACTTAGATGTCCTTAAAGTCTGGCTTAGCATGACCCTAACTTTAAGTGTCTTAAGGATATGGTAAGGCAATTCTAAGTCAAAAATTCCTAAGGTGAAATTAAGCTATGTCAAGTACCCTAGACCTGCCTTAGAACCATTTAAAGTACCTCAAGACCAAATTAAGAAGTGTGATGTTTTCCTGATGTAGCACCTTACTGGAAAAGGAACGGATTGCACCCAATCAAAAACCTTGGCCAGAAACAGCTGTGTGCATGGGTGTCAAATGAGCACCAACATGGAAATGGTTACCTGAGGAGCATGGGATTACTGAGCAGGCCATTGGCACTGCTAAGGGAAAATGGAAGCGTATTCATCAAGATCCCTATGCTAGAGGCAAGCAATTGGGTAAACATGCCAAACCTGATGCACTTTTGCCTACAGCAAATGCCCAAGCCGGCACCAATGTGGCCACTTCCCCTATGATCCCAATCCCCCCTTCCCAGGTGCCCCAAGACCATGTGCCCAATTCCTCCCTCACATCTTCCCTCATTTCCTACAGTATGTCCCTGCATCCCTACCCCCTTAAGGCCCTATTCTAAGGCTCCAACCATTTAGTATATGTATACCCTCCAATGGGTAAGTATACATAAATGGTTGCATAAACAGTATAACTATCTATATATGTATAATAAATGGTAATGTAGACAGTTATAATGAAAGCCTTACCTGAGATGAAACCTGTCCTCGACTCTTCAGTCCTCTCCCTATGTTGTTGTCGTCCCACATTGTTGTTGATGCAGGGAGTGGCAGCGGTGCCCCCTGCACCTCATGACACAGAAGAGTTGCAGTTGAATCGGGGCTTGGGTGTATGGAGTTTGCCCGTCACAGGATGCAGCCAGGGGGCGTGCCCTGAGGCCAGCCTCAGAAGGGGCTGAAGTGCTGAAGCTTAGCTGCATTCAAGTGGAATGCAGGGTAGATATGCGACCCAGCATGAGTCAACTGGCGGTCGAGCTCGGGTGATGTGCCACCCTGATGAGCTGCGTGCAGGAAAGGATGAAGACAGATACATGGGGATCATCTATCGCAGGGAGCAGCTCAGATGCACCCCGGGGCGACCCTTCTTGGCCCTTTACCACCATCATTGCCGTTTTCACACAATGTCTTCTCGCTCTCCCTCCCCTTCCCTTGGCACCTCTACGCTTGCGGATCTCTTTGGACGTCTGTGGGGCCCTGAAGTGACAAGACAGAGGAGATCTCAGCCCCCTCAAGAGCCCACTCCCTCTGTGGATGCTTCCCCCCCCCCAGGGTTGGAGCCTGCTCTTTCAAACACGCCTCGGGAGTTTTCTCCACTGGTTTTCAACAAGGCCCAGGCCACACCGCCCACTCCAAACCCTGCCAGCCTCTCACTGGCCGGGGGGCCTGTGGCGCCAACCCTTGACCCTAGTAGGGTCCCCATCAGATCTAAACCGGTTAAGGCAAGGTCCCTTCCTGCGGATTCGGAACTCTCCATTTTCGACATCCTCAATACGTTCTGTCGTCGATGGTTCCTATCCATCGATCATCTTAGGGCCCAGGCCCTCTCGGCCCAAAAGGCTGAGGACGGGAAAATTTTTTGGGTAGAGTTTTCTCCCCAATTTCATGCCCACCTGGTCAAGTGCACTGTTGCGCTTGTCCCCCGGCCGATATCAAAGGTCAAAAAGGTGTTGTTCGTGTTTATCTTGGAGCTTCTCAACAAAGGGTCTACGGACTTTTTTGATCTCGCGAAGGGCACAAGGATAGCAACCCAAGCCCAGAAGGAGAAGAGGCGACTTGCATGGAAACGGTCTCGTGCAGTGGCGCGGGAGCGCCAGAAGGCGGCCGAGGAGGCCGCAGCTGGCCTCCCACAATGGCAATGCAAGTCATGTGGACAAAAGTTCGCATCACGCAAAGCCGCCAAACATCACCGCTGCCCCATTTCCAAAGAGGCAGACAAGGAAGCCAGGCCGAAACCTGCCAGGGACAAAGGCAAGTCCTGGGCCATCTCGAAACCGAGCAAGCCAGCACCCCTCAGGCCCCCTGTCCCCTCTGCCCCCACTCCTCACCATCATGCCCCTCCCCTCCTCCCTCCTGCGCCTCAGCAGGAACCTCCCTCCAGTGCGGCGGAAGCGGTTCGTGGTGTAGCTGCCAAGTTCACTGAAGCCAGAGTCCAGCACGAGTACCCGGAGGCTGCGAGTCCTTCCAAACGTCGATCGAGACGGCTTGCCTCTGTCAAGAAGATCAACGAGAGGAAAGGTTTGATGGACACTGTATGAGGTGGGCCTTAGGTAGAGTAGCACTCTGGCCCTGACACGACACATGTATCTCATAGTACGAAGCCCGTGAATGTAATTCAAACTTTGATTTAAAAAAAAAAAAAATGCACCCCAAGGCGGGGCTTGGAGTGCGCTGGTCCAGCTGGAGCTTGGCTCACATTGATCTGATCATCGAAGCTCATGGTGGCCCCACGGGCGGTCCAGCTGATTCCACTGTGCACCAGGGTGAGGTTGAGTCCTGAGGCACGATGCCAGTGGAGAGCGGGTAGGAGCTCACTTCCTGAGCTGTGGTGCGATGCAGTGGATGGGGCAGCATTCATGCAGAATGCACCCCACAGGCTGCAGTGCGATGCAGCAGGTATGCGTGCGGTGTGCGGCGAGTTGCTTGCGGCAATGGATGGGGGTGACAGCGGATGCTCCACTGTCCACCCCAATGACCCAGCGCTGTCGTCAGCCTGCCTCAGTGCAGTTGTTGCAGTAGTGGCAGCTGTGGTGCAGGTGCACGGGGAGATTCCTCAGGTGCTCTGAAGTGCAAGTGTGGCAGTGGTGTCCCCAGAGCTGCAATGCGATGCAGTGTATATGCACACCGAGCATTGCGTGCAGCAACTGAGAGGGGGTGACAGTGGATGCACCCAAGTCCCCCTCATCGACTGGATGCGGCTCCCAGCCTGCCTCTGGATGGAGAAGGGCACGTTCATGCGGAACACAGGGTCAGTGTGCAACCAAGACTGAGGAAGTGGGTGGTCGAGCTCAGGTGATGCACCACCCTGATAAGCTGTGTGTGTGGGCCAGGACCACTGGCAGCTACTGCATGCTGGGCCCTCATGGTCAAGCCCAGGGCGTTGCTAGTGGCAACTCACTTTCACCCAACCATAGGGCAGTCCGAACGTGAGACAGAAACTGCTGAGACTGGGGCACGTCAGCTAGGCCTCCAGCAGGCAGATCGTGAGAGCTGGGGTCACTGTTTTCAACATGTACTTCGTATCACCATCTGGGTTCATATTTGTATTGGGTTGCGGGGAGTGTTGTCGCGTAAATCATAGTGTTGTCGATTGGCATTGAATTGACAGGGCCGCGGTGCTTGACAATGCAGGAAAGGATGCCAGGTCACATGGTAGCTGGTGCGCAACCCCAGTGAGAACCGGCGCTGAGGTGGTCTGAGCTAGGCTGAGCAGCACTGAGCGCACGGACTAGGTCGGAAATTTTCCCTTTTTCAGATCATTTCCGAGATGTCCTGCATCAAATCTGAAAATGCTCCTGTACCCAACTGACAACTACTGCATTGGACTGACAATTTTCATTTCTCTATATACCGAATGTTTACAGATAGTATCTGAGGTGATCTGAGCTCAGCGGCTACCAAGTACCAATACTCTCTCCCCTGTTCAAGCAATTACAAGTCCATCGACGTCCATCATTAGCTCTACTTGATCAAGACGCTTTTCCTTCGCTGTCTGCTGTTGAAAGAGTCGCCATAGGAAGCCAAGCCACCAATTTTCTTTCTTTACTGAGAGCCTTATATTTATGCACCGAAATTAGACTATTGACAACCCTCAGAAGACAAGGACATACCTTTTTTGTTTCAGGCGCGACATGGTCCTACACGGCTTTGAATGCAGATACAGTCAGTGAGTGCTCTTTAAGATAGTCAATAACGAAAAGATTCCTGGACAACTGCCATGTCAACAAGTGATTGAACAATGAGAAGTGGTTACATACCATGCAGACAAAAGTGTGGTAGATGCCACCATCAGTTTTTTCGACTTTGAGGTTCTTGCAGCTTGTGGAGGGGGGAGAGTCGACAAGGCAATGGAGACCTTGAAAGATGGTTTACAGATTGGAGTGTCAACCTGACACATATAAGTGAGTTGTATGCCCATCAGTAGCAGATGAACGTCGATGAACACTTACAATGTGTTTATTTATATGGCGGCCTGTGCGGCAGAAATGTTTGCAAAGGGGCCCCTACTGCTTCCAGCATGTGCGCCAGAGAGCATCAAGGGAGGTATGCGGAGGAGTGCACTCATGAGCTGGTCCAGCCAGTGCAAGACAAGAAAGGTATGCAATGAGACAAAGGCCTCTGCATGCGGCACGATGAGGGGTATAGCAAGCATGTTGTTTGAGTGCATTTGCACACACGAGACTGGGGAGGGTGGATGTGAGCGCAGTTCACAGCTAGGATGTTGTGGAGGGGGGACGAAGAAAACGGTGTTTGAGACCAGGTATTTTGAGGACAGGCTTGATTGTATGGCTATGTAAGGCGGCCTCATATGGACGCCTAACAACTAGTAAAAACATAATATAATTGTTGTGCATTGAAACAAATGCACGCGTGCCAGATATCACGCAGCCGCTGCTAAATATCGGAGATCTATATTAATGAGGCTCACGTGCTGGCTCGTGGGAGTTCCGCGCCTCGCTTAACGAGCCTGAGCCAGCTGAGCTAAGCCGCGCCAAATGCCCCGGGCCCGGCTATGCCACGTATCCCGGTTCGTGGGAGTTCCGCGCCTCGCTTGACGAATTTGGGTCAGCTGAGCTAATCAAAGTCGCGTCAAAAGCTCCGGGCTCGGTATTATCACATAGCCGGGCAAAACCCAAAAGAAAGTAGGGCGCGTGGTGGCTACACCACACGGATCAGTCCGATTCATGCATACCCGTATCAAGGGTGCATGAAAACAATAAAGATCTCAAATCAAATATCTTATCACAAGAGTGAGCGATGAGATCGCAAGAGATCATCGCCATTAGCGCGAGCCGCGTCAGCGGTACAGGCGGACCGGCTCAAGCGACATCTGCGTACCGCGTCAGTTATGCGACAAGCTACGCGGCTCGGCTATGTCAGGCGCGTAGATAACATACATCAAGCGATCAATTAAGCACCGCTGCTTAATTGTGGACGCTGCACACTTTCCCTCAGTGTGCGTGCCTTCGGAGTGAACTAAGGATAAGCAGTAATGAGTAAAGAATTAAGGTATTGGACTTTGGGCACATGTGATAGCACGATCTATGGAGATCGTCGCAGATCAAGGGCACAAGAGGTAAATGAAACAAGATCTATGTACGATTAGAGTAGCTTTTACTGTATATAAGTCGTGTGTCCCCTCTGATGAAAGGGGACTTTACTTCTATCGTAGTTTACTGCAAATAAAACCCCCAGATTCGGCTGGTTTAGCTTGCAGGCAACTCTAAGAGGTTTTGAAGTCAAAACACTTATATTTTCTTATCTATAAACAATCTATCTAAGTTTTTGAGTACTTGCACTAGTGCGAGCACCCAAGGACTTATTTCAGGCTAGGATGTGCATTGGGGATGCACCACATGTTGGGGTGATGTCAAATGATGCTGGTAGACAGGAGCGCAGGAGTTGCGGTAATACCATGGCAACATTGACTGAGGCCATAAACCTGAAAAAAGAAAAAAAAAAGTGCGCACTCAGTTGAGAAATATGGTTAGGAGGGGCGGTTATATGCACTCCTCTCCCCACGCATGAAGGCCTTTTTGAATATACTCGAAAGACACCTGCCTGAGATTGGGTTCCACAGCAAGAATAGCCTCACTCTTCACCTCAATAATGCTAGGTGAGTGAGTGTTACGGTTCTGAGGGACCATATGTGCAAAGAGCACCATTCAATTGTCTTGTATTCCCAATCGGAGAATACCCAGGCTGAACTGAACTAGGAATAGGATGACTCCTAAAGTGAACCAATAAACGGTGAATTGGACTAGGAGAACGACTAAGAGAGCAAGCAGGAATGCCAGCCCTTGGACGTGCCTATTTAAGGCGGAGTGGGGATGCACAAGCAGAAGAGAAAGGAGAAGGAATATGACAGTTTTCGACTGCCTCCAAACGCACTACAGTGACACTAGTGAGGGAAGCACTCAGGAAACTGAAGGAGGGGTATGAAGGCTTGTCACACAACCGACAGATTAGCCTCCTTGATCAGCTGCGAGAGATGGTTCCCTAATGAGTAATGCTGTGGTGTAGAGTCAATTGCGAAAGCAAATTAACTTGTGAGTTAATTTACCTCCTCTTCCGACTATAGATGCAGAGGATGACTGGGGATCAGATTCTGAACTAAACCAAAGCTTAGGGCTTCAGTATTGTACTAGAGAGCTTAAATACACGTGTGAGAATCATGTGCTACTACGCTTTTTGACATGTGTTTCTAATAAACACATGTCGCTTCGTCTTAAGCATGTGTTTCTAACAAACACATGCTCCTACAATCACATGGTATCATACAAGGGCGTCATCAACCTGCCTGGACAGTCCTACTTGTCCCACCGGCTAGGTTAGTCCACCCAAACATAGGTAAATATGTACAAGTCCCAGTCCGTGTCAGAACGTGACAGTGAGGGTGTGCAGAAGCTGAAGGTTATGAAGGGGTGCAGCCAGCTGGTGCTGATACATTTCGCAGTGGTGATGCTGTACTGAGCGGTGGAACAGGTGATGTGAGATGCACAGTTTCTTACAGTGCAATAAGTGACCCAGAGTCCCTTTGCACGTCAGGCAGCCTGAGGGACACAGCTTACAAGGTTCTGGCATTGGTTAATGGTTGGAAACAACGTCAAATAGCAGTGAATTCAGACAAGGACCACAAATGGTCAGGTGACCTCAGTCTCTCTCAGATACACTCAGTTTTTTTTTTTTTTTTTTGAATCAAATTTCAAACTACATTCACAGGCTTCATAAGACGAGATACATGTGCCGCGTCAGGACAGCAGTACTACTATGCCTACTGTCCACCTCGAACTGAGTCCATCACACCTTTCCTCATGTTGATCTTCCCAACAGTGGCAAGCCGTTTTGATCATCGTTTGGAAGGACTCGCCGCCGCCAGGTATTCATGTTGGACCCCAGCTTCAGTGTACCTTTTGGCGACTCCAATCACCACTTCCAGAGCACCTAAAGGGGGGGGCCTCCATGTCACAGATGGGGGGAGAATAGCAGTGTGAAGGCAAGGGGGTGTGGTGTTAGGGGGTGCAGGGGGCTTGGTGGGTGCCGGCTTGTTCGGTTGGGAGGTGGCTTGGGATTTGCCTTTGTCCTTTGCCTCCTTCAGCCCAGCCTTCCTGCTCACCTCTTTGGAAATCTGGCAGCAGTGACGTTTGGCGCCTTTGCATGACACAAACTTACATCCACAAGCCTTGCATTGGCGTTGTGGGAGACCATCGGCGGCTTCTTCTGCTGCTTTCCGGCATTCCTGCGCTGCTGCTCTAGACCTTTTCCATGCAAGTCGCCTCTTCTCCTTCTGGGCCTGGGTTGCTAGCCTTGCGCCCTTGGTGAGATCGAAAAAGGCACTCGGGCCTTTGCCATTAAGAAGCTCTAAAATGTACACAAAAGCACCTTTTTGACCTTAGAAATCGGCCAGGGGACAAGCGCAACAGCACACTTGACCAGGTGAGCATGATACTGGGGAGAAAACTCTACCCAAAAAATGTTCCCGTCCTTGGCCTTTTGGGCTGAGAGGGCCTGGGCCCTGAGATTATCGATGGATAAGAACCACCAACGATGGAAGATGTTGAGAATATTGAAAATGGAAAGTTCCGAATTCGCAGGAATAGACCGTGCCTTGGCCTGTTTGGATCCGATTGGGACCTGACTAGGGTCAAGGGTTGGCTCAGGTGCCCCCCCGGCCAATGAGACGTTGGCAGGGGTTGGAGTGGGCAGTGTGGAAGGGGCCTTGTTGAAAACCAGTGGCGAAAATTCCGGAGGCAAGGATGAAGGAGCGAGACCTAATTCCTGGAAGGGGAGGTCATCCACAGAGGGAGTGGGCTCCTGAGGTTGCTGAGAGCTCGACCCCACTGGCCCTCTTCAGCTTGGGGCACCTCCTAGGAGGGCCTTAAGCCTCAGGTGGCCAGTGGAGGGGGAGGGAGAGCGAGAAGTCATCATGTGAAAAGCACTGATGCACTAGTAGCTACCATTTATTTATCATAAATTCTGGGCAATGCCCTGCCAAACCATTTATTTGCAGCCCAGTAAAAATATGATATGAAATGCCTAGGCAAATGCAATGACATGTGTGTCATTTGATTGCCTAGGGTGATATGTTAGCGATTTCATTTCTTCGTGGGGTCCTTTTTCATTGCTTGCCTAGGGCAATATTTTGGCGATTTCATTTCTTTCTAGGACAATTTATCATTGCTTACCTAGGGCGATATCTTGGCGATTTCATTTCTTTTTTGAGATATTTGTCATTGCTTGCCTAGGTGATTTCATTTCTTTTTTGAGATATTTCTCATTGCTTGCCTAGGGCGATATCTTGGCAATTTCATTTCTTTTTTGAGATATTTTTCATTGCTTGCCCAGGCGATACCCTGGCGATTTCATTTCATTTTTGAGATATTTGTCATTGCTTGCCTAGGCAATTTCATTTCTTTTTTGAGATATTTTCATTGCTTGCCTAGGCAATATCTTGGCGATTTCATTTCTTTTTTGAGATATTTTTCATTGCTTGCCTAGGTGATATCTTGGCGATTTCATTTCTTTTTTGAGATATTTTCATTGCTTGCCTAGGCGATATCTTGGTGATTTCATTTCTTTTTTGAGATATTTTTCATTGCATGCCTAGGGCAATATTTTGGCAATTTCATTTCTTTCCAGGACAATTTATCATTGCTTGCCTAGGGTCATATCTTAGCAATTTCATTAGCTTGATTCTGACTAAGATTTCCTAAAAAGGCAATTCTGAGTCAGGATTACTAAGCCAACATATGAGCTGGACAAAAAACATCAATGCTTAAAATAGATTAGATAGATTAGATAGAA
>QFDX01002414.1:0-26837 GCA_003315875.1 Lactifluus piperatus | reverse complement strand
CAGAAAGGTGAAGATTAAGAAAGGTTCCGAAATTTCGGAGCCTTTCACCCGCAAACGCCCCACAGCGGCTGGAAATCTGCGCATGATAGATTAAAGCGTTGGGCACTATGCTCGCCATTTCAGCACCCTGAACCACGATGAGGTTCCCCAATACCTCCGCCCCATTCTCATGGCAACCAAGATGGATACCGCCACCCAGACCCAATCAAATACCTCATACGTATGCCGTGCACCGCGCAAAAATGCGACTATTGCGGGCAGAAGCAAGCACCAACGCGCCAACCTCCACTCAAGTCTTAGAAGGACCGTCAGCTCGCGAGTACCACATACCGGGAAGGAAGAAAAACTCGCCTGTCCCTTGGGAGGAGCGTCGAGCGCGCCCGTGACGCATAATCGACCAGGACCAGATATGGAGCGATTGACAAGAAGCTATGGTCTCCTATGCCAAGGCTACCCAGAGTGGTGGGCCCAGCGGTCGCGAGCGTGCGCACCCATACTGCGAGCACTGGCGCTGCGAAAGGTAGCAGCCACGTCAAGAGCAGTAGCACATGTTCAGCATCACGCGAAGAAGCCGGCAGGGAATCGGGCAAGTTGTGCACTTGAGGAGGATATCGGATTGCTGGTTTGCGCCGCACTCGGGACGGCGAGCGTGATGGCGGGGGGGTCACGTCAGCTGGCGAAGGGGCAGTGTACGTCGCGCAAGTCGTTAGGTGGATGATCCAGCAACCGAGGAAAGCGACCTGCCATGGGATGACGATCGCCACCGATAACAAGATGAGGAACATGGACAGGATTGTACTTCTGGGATTCCTGGCAGAATCTTTCATTCTAACAGGGGTCAGCGTCGAAACCGAGAAAGGCTTTATTATCCGATCTACCTCGTGATGATGCGCCCCAGTTTGCGTACCGGCCACATGAAGATGCAGATCAGCCACCAGCTGACAGTGACCAAACCGGTTACCAGCAGAAGAATTAGTGGAGTCAGGAACGCGAAAGCAGCCTCGCCTCCATTCCCAAGTATGTAGTCTTTAGGAAGTGGAAAGAGTGATAAGAGGAACGCGGCCACCATGAGCGAGGGTAGAATCTCTCGTGTGAAGAGAGCGAGCGTTTCAGCCACGCTCGGGATCGGAGCTTTGCATATGCGTCAGTTTGGCCGTAAGAGTAGATTACAATAATCCTTACACCCGCTCTCATATGCACCCAAAGCAGCGAACAGCGTCCACGCGACGACTCCCACAGCCCAAACGGGCACAGCAGTCCAGTACCGAGCGCCTGCGCGGCCAAGAGTACCCCACCAGTCAACACGCAGACGCAGAGACGTCACTGGGCAATCAGGAGACGTGTACAGGGTGAGGTTGAGACCACGGGTGAGGGAAGACAATGCGAATGGCGCGCCAACGTGTGTATGCAAAAGTGACGACTGAGTGTGTGCGAGGGAATAAAGATGGGCTTCCGAGAGTGATCTATGTTCGAGTAATGGAGAAAGGAGAGGTTCTGTGCGAGGTAATTGATGACAAGATACGAATAGAAAATGGATATGCGCACCGATACATCCCTCCGCATAAATTGCTCTAACATGGTAAACCAACAAAGCATTTGACAGCAGAGATGGGAGCCAGACGTCGGAAAGCACGCTATTTGGATCAATTGTGATAGACACATCCTTATAGAGCAAATCTAGGCAAGCAATTTGTCAGTGTCAGAGAAGATAGGATTGGGCTAATCACGTACCATGAACGCTGAATGTCCTCACAACCGGCTCATCTTCTACAAAACCACCGGATATCCACCCGTGCTCCTCGCTGGTAGAATACGCTATGGCAACCCACCGATGGTCGTTATCACGCTCTGGTAAGGTCGCCCCGAAGACAACGACACCTTCTGACTCGTCAACACCTTCATGTGGGACAGGAAATGGCTTCTTAAGCGAGGCATTAGGAATAAGTTTAAGTGTGGTTGGATGCCATCCTTCACAGACAGGGCTGAATGACGAAGAGTACGGATCGGCAGTTGGGGAGGAGCACAACTGGAACGATACGGATAACGAAGACGCATGATGAGGTGCCATGGACAGAACAGAGCCTCGTGATACATATGCTACAAATTTTGTCAATGAACTCGCCTCTGGAACAGGCATAAGGTACACTGCTTTCGGCTGGCGTAAATTGCGTAGAAGCAGGGGACCGGGAGGGAGAATGATGTGGTTTTCTTGGGTCACATCAAGTGGTGTGGGGTATTCCAATGTAAGTGGGAGCGAGCGCCCGTCATGAAGCCAACGATCGAAGATGAAGCCACGTTCCATAGGGGAGGAAGCAAGGCCCAGTTCTAGCGCTGCCCGAGCGACGCGCCAGCGCACCTGATGGCACCAGACCATAACCTGGTGCCCTACACCCGTCCAGCACCCTTCCAGAGCGCTGCTAAAGACCGTCCGTCGATAAATACTCTCGTTTTCAGGCGCTGGTAGAATACACGACTCAGAAGGAACCATGAGATCGGTTGCGCCGCCGCACAGCGACAGTATGGGCGTGTCAGCAGTCGTAACCGCAGCATGGTTGTGGTCGTAGATGGTAGCAATACGATGGTCGAAGCGCACGGGCGGGATTTTATGAGGAGTAGACATGGTGATGACGGCAGAGATATTTGGAGATGGAAGGAGAGATGTCGCAACAATGCCCCCCATCGAATGGCCAATCACGATGATTGAGGTACCACTTGGATAAAGAGAGAGGATGTAGTCTATAGCGTGTGACGCGTATTCTCGCTCAACATCCAGAGTAGGCCCATGGAAGGCGGAAAAGTCTTCGTTGTATTCAACTGATAGCGTCTAAGCGAAGGCAATGCAGCAGAGAAGAAGGAACGCACCAGCAAAGAAGTCTAGCGGTTTGATGTCACGCGAGGTGAACTCAGGTGAAGGAACGTAAGGAGAGGCATAGTATTGCCGTGCCGCTGACGACGCTATAGAACGAATCTGGTGTGCGGACCCTGCATTTCCTGGAATGAAAAGGACTGGGACCCCCCTTGGCTACTTGGTTCGCAAAGCAAAAGAGACGAATTGAGATCAACTCACCTCGTTAGCCTCCCAGCCAACTTCTCTATAAAGCAAAAGAGAGTACCGCCTAGCCAGGGGTGTCCACGACGTGTCGAATTGAGACTGGATCAGATAGGATGGGGACATGTATGACATGCGGCATCCCTCTGGTGACAGATTGATAGCAGAATCGTATACCGCACGGTATATTAGACCAACAGAGGTGACGGAGAAGAGGGCCACGAGGATAGACAACAATTTTCTGGCCATTGCCAGAGCGGGCGACGTAACAAGTGGTCTGGGGGTGCGGTGCAAATGGCGTGAGAGTTGGTACTGAGCGCTGAGCGTCCGCGTCAACCTTCACGTCCTCGGAATTGCTTCTGACTACGACCTTTAAATTCTCATTCACAAGGCATATAACAGGAGGGGATGTTACTCCGCCATAATTACATATCCAGCGTACGCTCTACTGGATCAATCGTGTTTAATATTTTTTCGGCCCTCCCAAGGAAACCCTATCTATTAGAACCGTCGGTGGGGTTCTGGGCTACTGTATTCCATTCCCGACAAGCCCCTCTATATGTCGTAGTACGGCAAATTTACAAATCCAATTATTGGCGGATCCGCGGAGATGTGAGAAGACACGCAAGCGGGTCGTCAATTTCATGCCGCCCTGAGCTGAACGAAGTCATATGCCAGTTGATCGGATAATCAGTGGCTCTGAAGTGCACCGGCATGGTTATAAGATGAATCTCACTGTATGGGTTGTCAACATTTCAACATCCAAAGGTCTTGCGCGTTGCGATGCTGATCTGCTCACTTAGAGTGGCGAGACTACGGGACTCTTTCCGTCAACAAGACAAGGATCCTTTTCAGAACGTCCCCAGGCAACGGGCTGTGTGCGTATTGTGGATTTGCTAGGCAAGCGATGGCCGTTAGGTGTCTTTGGACTTTAAAGATCTCTCCAATTTTGCAACCCAAAACAGAGGCAGTACAGTGAGTGTGCAGAGAAGCGCCGCTGCTGCTGCGATTTGCCCAGGTCGGGATAATGTTGGGACTTGATGACTACTTTCTCGATTTCACTTTGGTAGCTCAAAGTCCGAAGGTGAGATAGACGGTCAGTAGGCATATAAGATTTCCATTTGATTAGCCTCCAGTTCTCTCAACCGCTTCTCAACCTCTTACTTTTGAAGTTTCATCACCACCTCGAGGGGTCATTCGCCGCTCTATCATCAAGGGAGGCTCAAACACATTGTCCATTGCAACGAGAACTGTTGCCACCTCCTCTCGCCACGCTCCCTTGCGTTTGGCTGAACGTTAGATAGGGTCATGGACTTCATTACCACTGGGATCACTCTCTTCGCTGCCAAGGAGATCGGTGGTAGATTGTTTTGAGGATTACTAAGGTGGGCCGCAGTGATCTCGGAAATATGACACCAGGTTTTTTGTGGACATTCTTCATATTGCTTCTCGAGATCTTGGATAACTCCTCTTTGTCTTGTACTGTATTACGTGAGACTGACGTGGCTAGTCGCGACATTAATTTTCGAGCTTTTTATCTTGGCGCTCTCCCAAATGTTTTAATAACATCGTGTGCAACTAATCGCTATCTTCAGTTTGAGCCTTCAATTTAACGTCACCGCAAGAAGGGAATAGCTCGTGCGGCATAAATGACAATACAGTGAACAAACATCATGCCGTGTCTGCAAACTGCAAGGAAATTGCGATAACCTTACACCAAACAATGGGTGTACGAATGGATCCTCAACGAGTCCCATCTCATTCGTACTGACACCAGCAGAGAGTCCAATATATCACAGAACCAACATCGCTTGTGCTTCGCCTTGACTATGTTTCCTTGCAGCCAAGCTCCCATCTATGATCGAGTCATTGAATGACCGTTGGCTGGCCACTTACTTTTGTTCAACCATTGTAATACACGGCACCTTGTTACCCCGAGAATATGTGGCTGCAGTGTTGAATGTCAGTGCGAAGGAGATAATTGTGTACAAGTTTAATACGAGTAGAGTGATTAAGTTAGCTGCGGGGGCAAACTTGTGTAGCACATCCATCATACACACACCTCACTCACCTCATTCTAACTCTAATCCTAACTCGTCTTCTCTCACTTCCCGCCCCATCAGCATGGCCAATAAATCCTCCGGCGAGTCTTCCGACCCACATCCCAACCCTCTACCGATATCAGGCGCGGTAATGTCGATCTCCCTTTCATCCTTTTGCCCAACTCAGAACTTGTCCCAGCCGCCCTTGCCCAGCCGCCCCCCTGCGCCAGCTTTGGGCTCTGCATCCACAAGTCATTATACCATACAACCATCAGAGAAGTCCCCCTTTCGTGAGCCCGAGCTCGTACGAGACGATTCGGAGCAGCTACCCCCCCTGGAAGAATACGCTACAGGGCAGGACCCTCGTCCGTTCGTGTACGACACACCTCCTCGCGAGAGTAGCTGGCAGGAAGCGGAACAATGGGATCCCCACAATGGACAGTATTATGGGAGTACGTCAAGTGACGCCTACACCTCGGTAAACCGGTGGGTCGCCAACGCCCCTCCGCCTACTTGGGGTCCGTACGACGCCGGCGCATGGAACACTGCATCCACCCAACGTTCTCCTATAATCGATGGGCGCACCGATATCGAGGAGATCCAATGGTGGAACTCTCAAGTCCGTGCAACCTGCGCTCGTCCAGGCCGTGGCATCCTACCCCCCGTACTTGCGGACAGGCTTCACCACCCTGAGCATACACTCTACTCCGTGGCTGTCACCCCTCCCGATCTTAAACCGTTGCTTCCTCCCAGTCACCCGCAGCTTGCGCAGCTCGAGCCACCAAAACAACGCAGGTCTACTGATGGCGCATCCTCGTCACAGAACAGTCAACCCCCGCCTTCCTCTACATCTTTGACCCATTTCCCCACTGCGGAGGAGGTCCGTACTGCCGTCCCGCATCCTAATGCATACTACTGCCGGAAACATAATGGCTGGGTTCTTCTCGTCTGGAAGTCGTCCTCCGTCAATCCACCCCTCTCGCGCTTATTCAAGGGCACCCTCCCAGAACTCAATCGTCGCAAGCCGACAAACTCATGTATCGACGATGGCGAACAACGGTTTGGCCCCAGCAACGTCACCCACCATTTCCACGCTTATGAGCGCGCTGTCGACGCGCGCCACCTCACGCCACCGTTCAATGCTAGCGAATGGGAGAATGAAGAACGGTCCAAGCACCGCCACCGCAAGATGACCCTGCGAGGTGATGGATCTGCTATGGTGACAACTGCGCTGGAACAAGCCCCGGAAGACATTAGGATGGACGTCGACCCTGAGGATGGCGAAGGCGATCTTCTCGATCTCTATGTCTGTTGTCAGTGCTCCTTCTACGTGATCGCGTCGGATGTCATTCCTGGCGTTGTCCCCGTGAAACTGCTTGAAGATTTGGTCAAAAATAAGTGGGAAAACCCACCCCCGGATAAGACTGGCGAGCTCGCGGCACTAATAACTCTCGAGACGATTTTAACGTAAATACCGCTTTCGGTGCGCAACCCGGAACTACTAACATCTTGCACAGAATCATAGAGAATAGGATGTGGAGGGGTGAAACCCGGCAGCTCCCTGTATCAAGAAAGATGTTCCAAACCAAGCTAGGGTGGAACACCACACTGTGAGACTTTACAACCTGCCCATTTCCTGGATTTCTCTGATGCCCCTGTAACTTGGTTTCAGTTCTCGCATATTTGAAAGCTTGGGTTTCGAGATCAGGAACATAGCAGGACATTTGCCGGACACTGTACTCGCTCCGCCCGACATAGATCCCACCACACCTGCTGGCAGGCTTGCGCGCAGCAAACTATTCCGTGCATGGGTAGAACTCAGCTCATGGACAGCAGATTATTCGAAGAGGTTTGGTGGGTCCACAGTCCGGTATGACTACACCAGTTTGCGTAATTGACTTTATACCTTCACAGCCCCCGCACTCAAAGCCCATCCGAATCCCCATAAGCTTTGGGTAAAGATCGATAGTGCGCGCGAGGAATATCAGCATGCCATCGGTGCTCATCCGGAACAAAGTAAGTTAAGTCAATCTACTTTGTAACTTTCGTAGCCAACTCCAGTCGTCCAGTCACCCGAGGACAGCTCCCATCCATCCTAAGTGATGTGGACAAAATAGACATTGCCTTGGCGGATCTTGGCCTGACGAAGACTACGTATTCTCCAGGTACGTCACACCGACACCACTTCTGTCCCTCGTTCTCACATAATTATACAGAACTTCTCACATTTGCCTACTTTGCCCAGGCTCGCTGTGATCCCGCACAGACGATTGGATATTTTACTTCCTTTTATATTGTCTGCACAATGGTTGCCACTATGACTGAAGAGCCCTCACAAGTTCTCCAATCTTTCGTCTTTGAGGAGCGCGAGCGTGGCCGGTTTACGCACGACGATTTCCAGGAAGCCCCGGGTGTCCTCGGTTTCGGCCCACATGGAGCGCTTGACGTCGACTACGGCGATGACGTTCCGGACGATTTTGTCGAAAGTGCATGGAGGGATGCCATCCGGCGTGCTTGGCGCGAGGGTGGCGACGGGCAGCGGGTGTCGAACGCGAACGATGCTTTCCGCCGCATTGCGGAGACGCGTGGGAACGAGGCGCTGTGGAAGAAGTGGGAACAGGCAAAAGACGGAGGGATGACGCCCGAGCGTGCCTATTCGACGCTCGAGGTGCCTGCCGAGATCGACGATGGGATGCTCATCACCGTTTTCTCAATGCGGGTAAGTTAGCCCTTCCCTTCGTTCCCTCCTAGCGTAAGCTCATGTGTTCACATGTCTGGGACGCAGGTTGAGGATCAGCCGAATCAGGTGGATAGGATGCGTGAGGCTGTCTCAGTCATCGCGGCGATGAGGGATAGCGTCCGCTTGCGCAGGTTCCTTGAGACAGGCAACGATCGTGAGTGACCCACCGCTGAGTACATGTGCTAGATCAGGAGACTGACATTAGCACTTAGCTGGAGAGGTGGTCCTTGCCACACGTCAAGATTGGCCGAGAGGTCTCAACCAGCTGGGAAATACCTGCTACCTGAATTCACTTTTACAAGTATGCCACACTCATTCCTGTCTATGTATCTCCGGTCTATTGACATACCGTAGTATTTCTATACGATTAAGGATCTCAGAGAGGCCATAGCGCCATTGCAACATTCTTCTGGGAAGACTATGGACGAAGATAAGTTGACGGACGATGACCTGAAGCGACATCGTGTCGGCGGACGCCTAGTTACGCGCAAGGAGGTATTGCGTTCGAAGAAGTGTCTGTATTATCGGCCTCCAACGTGACTGATTGCTGAATCTCTCCCTAGTTGTCAGCGAGCTCGCAGAGCTTTTTTGGCACCTGGAGCACGCAGACCTTGCCTCGGTTACTCCGACGATAGAACTAGCGAAGCTTGCACTCGTCACTTCCAAAGACGAGGACGAGGACATTGAGCAGACCGCGACAGACTCGTCGAACGATACGGACGCCACGCTCGTGGAAGATGCGCCACCTCGTGCGGGCGCTGGCACGAGTTCTCCGGTAGGTTCTCCAGGAGTATCCTCATCGTCCGTGCTTGGCAAACGGTCGCGGGATAAGGAGATTGGATCTCGGATGTCTATTGATTCCATCACGGACAATGACAACTATGTTATCATCTCGACGAGTCCGGATGCTGGGCCATCTGGCCTGGGAGATGCCGGGAAGGTTGATATGAAGGGTGCCGAGGTGCTAGCTCCCTCAGGTCCCAAACCACCGCCGTTACCACCACGAAAAACGACAGAGTCTATTATGATGTTCGGTATGTTTGGTTTTCTTCCTGATCGGAGGTTGTATACTCATCAATTGTCGCTCTATAGGACGACAGCATGACGTCTCGGAATGTATGGACAATTGCGTCTTCCAGATCGAGACCGCCCTGTTAAAGTTTGATGGGTTGGACGAGTCGGAAGACGGAAAGTCAAGCGTGGTGAAACGGTACGTAACTCTGAGGTCCTTGAGGTGCACGACCGACGACGTTCGTCACCTAGCTTGTTCTATGGGTCCTTACGACAACGACTGGTCGCACCAAGATCGGAAGGCAGCCGGGCACTCTCGACACATGAAACCGAAAACGTCTTCTCCGTGCTTCCTGTCAGCGTGTCCAACGAGGGATACGATCTCTACGACGGCCTCTGCAGTTATTTTCACTCGACGGCGCAGCTGGATTCGAGCACGGTCTCGATGGATATCACTTTGGTCGACCTTCCGCCTGTTCTGCAAATTCAGCTTCAGGTATGTACTCCCGTTGGCCCTCCATAGTGGTTATAATACAAATTACGACTTCGTCTTAATAGCGGGTGCAATGGGATCGCGAGACAGGCCAATCGTGGAAATCTCAGGCTTACGTCAAGTTTGGCGAAACGATTTGCATGGATCGCTTCCTCGACAGCGCTAATCCGGACAAGAGGTTGCGCTCAAAGGCCATTGTCTCAGAATTGACTAAATGTCGCGATCGAATTCACCTGCTGACAACGGGACAGGTGCGTCGTCGGATTCCGATCTTTATAGAGGAATACTGTAGACCCGCTGACGTTTTAAAACGCAGCACGCGCCATTTATGTCGGCTCTTAGTAACACTTATGATATCCTCGGGGGCTTACACGAAACGATAAACCTACCGGAGGTCGACGAACAACTGCTATCAGATCTGACTACTGAACAAGACTACCTCAAGGACGAGCTTGAAATGCTGCGCACAAACGCGGCCAACATGAAACAGACGCTCGAGGACATCTGGAAGAGCGAGCAAGAAGCCGTCTATGAACTTACATCCGTGTTCATACATCGTGGGTCGACGCCGCAGTGGGGCCATTACTTTTTCTACTCGCGTCATCTGCCCGAGAACCCCGATTCGTGGTTCAAGTATAACGATTCAGAAGTGAGCGTCGTGTCCAAGGATGAAGTGCTCGCGGACACGACTGGTTCGACCGCGAACCCTTACATGGCACGTCCATTTCTCCGCTACTATAATTTGCTTAGAGCGCTGACCACTATCGATCGACCCTTCTTCTAGCTGGTCTTTGTCCGGAAAGGGTCGGACATGATCAACACCGTTAAACGCTTTGACACCACGTCCCTGGAGGATGCTTAAACTTCCCCCTCGTCTTGCTTTTGGGGTCGACGTGATATGCATACCCGTGTTGCCACTCATCTGTACAATAACACTACACACATTTAGCAGGACGATGACTTTGTATCCGCTTTTTCTTCTTTTTATTTGTTGTCTCCTAAATCAGATGCGTCCGCTGTTCCTCGGAGAGCCCTTTCAAAGCCCAAGTGCATCTTTACTTCTCGTGCAACCTAATTTTCGAACCCCAAAACAAGGCGACCGAAGATCCACGACAATCCGTCTCCGATTAATCGGTAATTAGAGAGGCAGTGCTCCGCGTGAAGATGACGATCCTAGGTTTCCGCCGAGGAGGCTGGTTCCTATTCTATTTTCTGTCGCTCACGTCAGTATTCTAGGGGGTTAAAGCTGCCCTAGCATAGGGCGTATCCGGAAAGGCGATGCTGTAAGGAATTCTCTATTCGAAGCACATCACATCTTGACGGATTTGGAGTAAGAACACAAAGCTTGTTATTAGCGGTGCTGTCCTGTGTCATTCGTCCACCTAGTCGGATAGGTATTGGTATGTCCTGTGCCGCACAGGCATCGAACAAGTCACCTGGCGGACTCTCGGAGAGGTTCTTCCATAGTACCCTTAAATAGCGTCAGTGGGGATACAGACTACTAGGTATTTGAGCGTGTACTTTTACGCAGGAAAGGAGACAGGCGGGACCAGAGAGCAGGCGGAAGCAGTGGCCTGGCACAGCACGATGACACGTACTGTACGTACATCATAAAGGAACAGAACTTCTTAACCACCCCTAACATACTCACGGCTGGAAGGGCGAGGCCCTCCAGCGGCGTCAACGGCTGAGTTAACTTTGAATATTTGAATCTCTACCAGTGCGCCGCTCTCAGAATAGACCCATTTAGAATCGGAACTCGCGAACGAAAATAAACTGAACCCCGGCAAACACCCTCGTTCCCCTTTGATGCGCGCTTGGGAGAAAACTAGAGAAGAAATGCTGTGTTATCCTCATATTCTAATCTATTATGGGATAATCGCCGCATCGCCAACGTGGTGCACTTGCTGGCTTTATATATACCTGTGCAAAAGTATTTCTGATTTCGAACAGTTCGTGAAATGGCGGCGTTTGTTTTTCTGCTTTCACACGTCTTGCGGGGTGCACACTCGGCCTTTCCTTGATTGTTCGATATGCTGTCCTAGGACCGCATAGCCACATTCACAGAACACAATGCTAAGGGCCTTCTTTGTAGCGGTGGGGGCTGTACTCAACGGCTTAGCGCTTAGCACGGGATAGATCGTCGTACATGCTGCGCTGGATGACTGGTTTCTGGTTGGCGTGGACTCTGGCTGGTCTTCGGCTCGACAAGAGAGAATAAATCGCATAACTCACCTGTGTTGGTAGGCTGTGGGTTGCGATATAGACGTAGGTCTCAGATCATCCGATGGATGTCCCCACACTCGCAATGATCACTATTTATACCATTTCCCACAAAGGACATCGTTCCGCCCTGACGCCCTAGGACCGTAACTGAATTAGTCTCTTGATATGGCGGTTCGTGCTAGAGCTTGATGATAACGTAAGGCTGGGGAAATCGTATATAGACCCCGCTCTCTTGCATGTTGTCCGCACGTCCCTCGTCCATCCCCCCCAACTTTTGTCTCTGTATATCTGTATATGCAATGCTCTTCGGTGACGTGCATCGACTAGCTGTATACGGAAATAACCCTGGCCTTTCCCTTCCCGCTACCATTCTGTACCGTCTAGCTTCAAGTTGTACCACGCTCAGGCTGCAACTATGCAACCTCGGGATGTCCACCTGCCATTTCCAAACCCAACGGGGCCTATTTATCTTCGTTCTATGCATTTCCACGTGTACCACGCTCGAGTAGCAACCGCACAATCTCAAGACAAGTCCTCCTAAAAGCCGCTTGTGGTGGCCTAGCTGTAGTCCATCTATACGTTCACCTCTGTGCTGTGCTTGAGTAGCAGCTGCGCAACCTCTAGAAGCCCTTGTGCCATTGCTGCCCCCAAGTTGGGGTTTTGTAGTGGCCACGTAGCTTGGGGTTACGATGATGCTACTTACGCTAGGCGCAGACGGTGTCGTACTAGACGGCAACGAGGCACCACCAAATGTAGTGAAGGGGGACAGCTTGAGTTTACGTGCTTGTTACCTCAACGTGATACAAAGCGGAACGCATGGGTTGTGTCATTGGCCCGTGGGCATGTTGTAGTTGCACAATTATTGTTTAAGTTCGGTACACTGGGTGCGTGACTCCCTTCAAACTCCTTCGCGAGTGACGAGAAATGGAGGGGCCTCGCCTTGTCTCACCGCGCTACTCCGAGTCGTTGTAGTTACACAATGTTGGCTCGACAATGAACAAAACGTGGTTGTTCTCCTTGCTCCGAAACGCTGGTCAAAATTTAAATATCACTGTCATAGAGTCATAATCAACACCAGTTACTCCGTCAACACTGTGGAATAATGGGCGTTTTTGGGTCAGAGCCGTGTAGGCTGTTCGGTATAACCGCTTGAGGTTAGCTTCTACTCAACAAATCTATTTTTTTTTTGTTCTTTACACACAGCCGCGATCAATTCGGTAAAGCGGTGTCCCCCAGTGGTAGACTCGGTGGCCGCGTCAAGCAAAAGGCCTGTAAATTACTCGGCGTGCCAATGCAAATTATCATGCGAGCGTCGCAATTATAACGCATCTAATTCCGACCTCGCTTCGCGACTCCAGAATTGTGAGGCAATAATGCAATGCTATTTTATTATTATAAGCGGGTTATGCTTCGGGCCCTGCACGTCGGCGCCCTGAAGCGCTACGGTGCCAAATCGATGATTGTCGTGTTCAATTTTTGGGGTTGAGGGAAACCGACCCACTAACCAGAACGGAGCGTTGTGTTGTCCAAGGGTGTTCTCTTTTGACCCAGGGACTCAGTGATAGTATGCGCAGCCCAAACACCGGTGGACAGGAATTCTAGTATACCGTAGGTACTCCCGATGAATGAGAAAACGAAAAAGCCCAAACTACAAGAGTCAATCTGCATTACATTACAGGGAGAACTGTAGGAACCGGGCCTGATAACGCAAGGGGAGTCGGTGTCCCTGGGTCCTGCTTCGACACACCGGCGGGGATCGTTATCCGATGTTCATTCGCCGGGAGCAATGGGGCATCGTAGACCGCTGCAGGGTCGGGATTCCCCCGCCATTCTGGGGGAGTAGTCGTCATTGTCGCCATGTCCTTAGGTGGTACTGGTGGTGACGTTGAGGGTGGTGGAGAGAGGTCGTCGATGGGGAGTAGGACGGGCGGTGTGGTCGCGCGAGCATCGATGGCGGCTTTAATGGCGGCGAACTCGTCGCTGCCTGTCCAAGGCTCCACAAGAGCGTCGAGATCGGCATAACCCTTCGCCTTGATGACCGCTTCGCGCAGCGCCTTGTTAGCGGACTTGCGGCTCTTAAACTGCGAGACACAGAACTTGGTGGACGCCCAGTGGTTGTCGAGATATTTGCACTACACCCGAGCGAATGAGGGGAGGTTGGGTGATTCGGGAATGTGGGTACGTACGAGGCGAAGATATGGTAGAATAAAGGTGTCTTCGAGGCTAGTGAGTGCGTCAGGGGAAAATGCGGTCGGGTTTGCCTCTGCGGCAGTGGCCATCATAACGGAATCTGCGCCTGTAATTGCACGTATCCGTCGCGCGTCCTCGAAGCCTACGCAGTCGCCATTCTCAATAACCGCCACATCACGACCCAGGCTCCTGACAAAATCGACAATCTCTTTGAGACGGTGAATCAGGGCAGGCTCGCGCGGCCGCATGTTGCGCGTGCGGCAGTGGATGGTGAGGCAGTTGATACCCGTCTTGACGATACGTTCTACGAGGGCAAACGTGTCTTCTTGGGTATGGAGCAGACGAATCTTTGCGGATATAGATATATGAGAGGGAAGCTCGCGGCGAAGAGCGGAGAGGATGGAGCAAAGGAGATCGGGGTTAGTCAGTAGGGCAGCACCCATTCCAGCATGGGTCGAGAAGGGTTTGGGGCAGCCACAATTGAGCTCAACGCCAGAGACGTCGTTCAGTACGACGCGAGCCGCTTGCACAGCAAGTTCGGGGTTCGCAGAGCCGACTTGAAAGATGAGGTAGGGCTTTTCGATGGGATGGCAAGTAAACATGGCACGCTCTTGCTTTCCGTTGTATGAGATGGTGCCCGATACAGCTTTAAAGTAGTCATGGACGGAAGAAGTGAGGAAGGGGGGCGACATACGATCTACTACGCGTTCCGCGTGTAAGATGGCTTTATCTACCATCTCCGGACTCCAAACGAGCTTTGCACCATGCTTCAAAGCGAAAAGTCTTGTCGGGACTGAACATATAGCGTGAGATTGAAAACACAAGGGTCGCGGGTTGACGCACGGGCACCAGAACGAACCATTGGTGCGAGCATGAGCCCATTCCTGTAATCATCAGGGATGAGCCCTTCCAATCGAGGCCGTTTGACGTCGTGAGGGGGCGAAGAAGAGAGAGAACGGCGAGACATGACAAAAGGAGGAAAGCATAGCCTGAACTTGAAAGTTCTCGCTGGCATTAGCAGAGCACTCGGGCCGTCGTCGCGACTCGCGACAAACACTAACAGCGATGGAGTCACTTCGCAGCAGGGCCTCTGCAGCCCGCAAGGGTGCAAAACCAGCAGCAAAGCTCAACAAGCCCAACAGAAATGCTACAAAATCCCGTGTCGACGATAAAATCAAGCGGCGCATGTCCACCCGCTATGCTACTATATCCGCTCCCACTCCCGCCGACGCATCTGCACCCTCAGTACCCACAATCCCGCTCGGTCTGCGCGAACCAGGCCTTGGAATAGTCCGTGAGCAGGATGAGTTCGTACAGAAGCAAGCTCCGTCCAAAGAGGATCTTCGTGTCGCAGAGAACAAGCTGCTAGATGTCGACGAGTTTGATCCAGATGCCTGTGTGTGTTGGTTCTCGAGTAATTGCGTCTACCCATCAAGCTGAGGGCGTTCGTAGACCTCAAACTGAAACTCGCAAACTCTACCGAGGCGGAGCTCCGCTTGCTACAATCATCATTACAAAACTCACAAGACGACGTCGCGGCTGATCTCCAACGAAATGTGTTCAAAAAGTATGCCAGTTTCGCTCCTCTCTCGGCATCCATCTTATGTTCGCCATCCTAGCTATGCCCAGTTTGTCTTTATTTCCAAAGAAATTGCGACTCTCGAGAACGAGATGATGGAACTCAAGGAGAGTCTCTCCGAATGGAAAAGCATGCCTTCCGTCCTACACATAGAAGAGTCTGCCTCCGTCGCCGGTCTGTCCTCTTATTTCCCCCTCATCATTGAATTGACATACCCCAGACCGCAGACGCAATGTTCGCTCGTCCGTCGCTGATTTGCGTGTACTGTATGCGAACCAGATGCAGAATTTGCACACCCAGATCGAAGGCTCGGCCAAGTTTGTGCCGACAACCCCTGGTCGTCACGTCATTTCAGAGGTGGATGGCATATACGTACTTAATGCAGCAACATATAAGCCCATAAGTGCAGTGCGGTTCGTACTTCTTGACGACGCCGTACTGGTCGCTCGCAGGCGTCGTCGCCGCAACGCTTCGGAAAGCGACAAACTCGTCGCGGAGCGCTGCTGGCCGCTCAACGAAATGCTCGTGCTGGATACAAAGGACACTGCCAGTACGTACTCTGGCGTGACCACATACATGCAGAGCTTATGGGCAACCCTCAGCACTTGTTAATGTCTTCAAAGTCAAGCATGGAAAGGAGACCCATGTGTATCGCACAGACACCGCTGCGGAAAAGAAGAATCTACTTTCGCAGTTCCGCCATGTCGCGGAGGAATTGGCAGCAAAGAGGCGCAAGGAACGCGAGGGTGAGCACGAACGACGGAAGAGCCTATGGGCTAGTGGTGGCGTGCGTCGCCCGCTCTATTTCTTGATTTGAACCTCTGGTTTTAACCTTCATGACTTTACAGCGCGCCACAGATGACCTAGGAGATATTCCCCCAGTTCCTGATTGGATGTCTGATCTCGCGCAGCAAGCAGGTATGAGCGATGGCGAGAGACAGAAAGCAGAACGAGACGCACGATGGATTGGAGACTTTGCAGATGAGCTAACTGCGGCAATCGCTCTGCGCGAGTGGGACAAAGCTGTAGATCTCGTCGGACAAGGTACTGTCCTCTTTCTCACAGCTTGTCATCATTCTTTTTCTTGTTTGACACCCCAACACAGGACAAGCGAAGCTCCCAACAATGCCAGTTCTTGCCGCAAAGCTCACACCGTTAACGTCCTCACTCATCTCTGCTCTGTTACAAGCACTTTCGTACCCTCGCAACCACAAAGAAGCGGTTAAGAAGCTTATTGCCCTACTCATCCGTCTGGACGCCGACACCGCAGCCCGCACGACATTTCTTGCTGCGCGTACAGAGGCTGCACGTCGACTTGTACGCATGATTCGCTTTGATGGCCACATAGGGGCCTACATAAGCGACCTCGCTATCACCATCTTCACCGTCATCAAGCATACCGCAGATTGGTTCCTGGCGAGTTTTAAGGAGAACGAAGTTGCGAGTAGTGAGTGACTTTTGATGTTGGCGAAGTGCCCAACTGTGAACATCATATCTTTGCAGGCTTCATCGAGTGGGCGAAATCTCAGATAGAAATGTTTGCAGAGATGTTCAGGATCCAGGTGTTTAGCACGGGCGTCGATCAAACCGTTATCGACGAGGCATTGAGCATTACGTACAGCCAAAGCCGTAAGGTTCGTACCCTCACTTTATGACGAAACTAACGATTAACCAGCACATAGCTCCTTCAAGAATTTGGCCTCGACTTCCGGTTTATTCTTGATACACTTCTAGTCCCAAATCCCCCGGAGAACGTTCCCCCGCCTATCCCCACCCTGGGTCCTGCACCAAAGACATCGGAACGTACCTCCAGGGGGCTAGGCTTAGCTTCCTCCACTGCGCGTAGTATATCAACGTCAACGGCCGAAACAGTACTTGGATCTGCACCCGCGTCTCCTCCAGGCCAAACACCCGACTTGCCTCCGCGCCCTGGGCGAAGCACACCCACACCCGCGCCACCGGGACAGCCTCAGGCCCTAGATCTCCCACAGCGCACACAGCGCAATGTGCCCGCACCTTCAACCCTACCATCGGCGGTGGCTCCGACCGTACAGCGCACACTCTCGTCATCTGTACAATCACTTTCGCCCACGCCTGCATCTGTCGGGCGCCGCAATCGCTCGCCATTACCACCATCCTCCGCAGCTTCCCAAAGCCACCCTACGACGCCATTACCCCTTACACCACCCCGCGCTACGGCCACAGCAACAGTGCCCCCGTCTGCTGGTGCACAGTCACTCGTCTCTCCCGTCCCAGTTCGTGTGACGCCAACATCTTCGCCTACTCCTTCGCGAGCGGCAACGCCTTCGCGTGGTGGACCGCTTGCGACACGCGCGATCAACCCTGCACCGCCTCCACGCTCGCGCGAGAGACCTGGGAGTACAGTTGGGCGTGAGCGGGAGCGGCCACCGCCTGTGAGTGTGCCGAGAAGGGAGGGTTATATCTAGCGAGTCACTTTGTGATGTATTTGGTAATTTGCCTTTCTTCTCCACTCCTTTCGTTACCTTTTTTTTTCGTGCCTTTCTTCTCCACTCCTTTCGTTACCTTTTTTTTTCGAACGGAGTAATGCTGGATTATTAAAAATCCATTTAGTTGCACCGCGTAGTCGTAGTACTGTAGCGCAGGTACTAAGTTAGTTGCGTGGGACACTTCTCGAGGGTCACCACGTCGACTTTCCTGGGACGTCGAACCGGAAACGGGCCGGGGTTTCGGTTAACAACGTAACGCCCGCACCATGATCTGCGTGGCTGCGCAACGCAACACTCGGCTCATATCGGTTGTCTGCTTACACTTCGCAGGCAGAGTAAGCCGTCTGTTTTCACTTCCGCTCATAGGGATTTTTCAAGGCCTCGCAGCTGGGAAAGCCGCGGCGACTAAAAGAAAATAGGAGCGCATTAAGCAGAAGGCAATTCCAACTTTGATCAGGTTAAATTACGCCCCATTTATGGTGTAGACGTTACTTTTCTTCGTTAACTATCTTGCCAGGTATTCCTACTGAAGGGCCCTTGATGTCCAGTACGTGATTTATTAGAAGATGCCTGCTATTCCAGAGGATATGTACAACGAAACACACGTTCAGGGCGAAATACGGGACGGGTTGGTCTTGCATGGGTCGAATCACGGGTCTCCGCTTTGCTTACGCCCTAATTACCGACAGGGAAAGAGAACAAAAGGCTCACAACGTGCTGCAGGAGCACCCCAAGGTGTGCCCATTATTTCCAACCTCGCAGAGTGACGCACAGGCTGAAGGATATGCCTTGGTTCATTCGGCCTTCCAGCAGCAAAACTCTCACGAACAACAACCTTCTATTGCCAGTACCTTGGGACAGTGTGCATCAGAGGAGCACGCCATTGCCCGTTCAGATTCGGATCCAAAGCGAGCACTCCGTGTGCAGCGGCGAAACGAAGAGAAACGACCGATGCGGGCACGGCGTAGGAAGCAATGGTCGCCAGAGGAACGAGCAGCGTGGGAGCAGCAGCGGGAAGAGGAGCGCCGACGCGAAAACGAGCGGCGATTAGAGGGACAGCGGCAGGAGTTTGAACGCAAAAGGAATGCTCAAAGGAAGGCGGAAGAAGAGACTGCTGTTCGCACCTCTAGCCTATTGAAGGAAGCATCAGACGAGGGCAAATCTCATGATCAGCAGCCCAAGGACAAAGCGCTACAGGTCCATGGTGGACAACAGATTTCGGAGCGCATGGAGGGCAAGGCGGGTGATCAGAAGGCGACCACTGGAGCAAGTGTAGCGCACCTGGGGAATGACACCGACACAGCTAGTCCCAGACCTATGAACGAAGAATTTCTCGAATCCCATCTGATGTCACGGGTATGCGTTCCCCGTTCACCTTGGCATAATGAAACTGTAATGATTAACTCATTCGTGATGATGGGAATTCACTCGTTAGCCAATCTCAGTGACGTCCTTTGCGCCGCCTTCCCCATCGATCGCATCGCGTGATTCAATCACGCAACATGGCGATGCCAACAGCCTGTGCGAGGGCTACCAGACAAGCAGGGAAGCCAACTATCTCTTCGATCCCCCGTTACGATCGGCGGCTGGCCCGATCACTCTGCCACTCGTCGAAAGCGCACAGACCCGCGAAGACGCTACAGATGTACTCTTTGGGCTGTCTCTCGAGCAACCAGGGGACCCTATTGACGCCCCTATCCCGAGGGTGAAAATTTATCGGGCCCCTACAGGCTATTATTCCAGAAACAGCGGCATATCTAGAAACATGCGTTCACCCCACACAAGTCGTGGCCGAGGGAGAAGCTTCCGTTGGCGCGGAAAGGGTAGTCGAGGGCCTCGGGACGAAACGGCCTAGACAAAAGAAGGGCTAGTGCGACATAGAGATACCCACTTCCAGGATATTAACCCTTTCTATCACCTCGTTATAAGACGGTTCTTTTTCCGTAAATGCTATGTTGATGTTTGATCATGGGTCGCTCAGCAACTTTAAACTCCCCACGATCTCTAATCCCGCGCTAGTGTCATCTGTCACGGTCGCTATCGCTGATAAATCTTGCAATTATATGCGCAGTATCCTATGCACGCATATTTCACGCTTCTCTGCTAGTTTTTAGCCCTCTACTGAGCTTGCTTCGCGGATTCCATGTCACGCCCTCGAAATTTCCAACGATCGAGCATCATGTTAGATCTTGTTATCTATTCACGTGGGATCCCCTTGACGCCTTACGTACGTATCGGGCTGTGTGGACTACTAGTAGTTCATGTTCATCACGATGGCGGTTTACGAAACTTAGCAATGCAAACGTGAACAACGTACATCTCCACCACCCAACTAATGAAAACGTCCCGCACTAGCGCCTGCCAATCGGCCTGGAGGCGTAACTTGGGCGGTCATGAAAACTCCCGGTTCCGCTGTTTCATACTATGGGTATTATTACGCACTGCCAATGGCTCGCCGTCACTATGAACCTTGCACGAGACAGATATAGCCGAATCGGTATTTGTGGCCAAAGCGACTGTAAGTCATTTTCGCAGAAGTGTCCAGGGTTCGGGGCTTGGTGATTTTCCAACCTAAGCACTGTCGGGCTGAGTATTGACAACTCTCGCTGGCCCCCGTAATTTGTGGGTTCACATTCTTCGGCCTGTGACAGTGGCGGACAGCGCGGCTTTGCAGTTCCTTTCGCAACTCCGTTTTCCGGAAAAGGTATTCAAGCTTATTCAAGGGGAAACCGCGTGCGGTCCGTACATATGCGTACATGATTATGATGCATGATGCTTTTGCCATGATACAGCACTCCTTCCCTATCTCCTCATTCTCAAATCAATACTGTGGTAATTTGGGCTGCCGGTAGATACGGAGAATACAGTAGACGGAGAAGTGTGATGCGTCGACTCCGGAATTTCTTTTCCGCAAGCCACCTTTCCTAACTGCCAGACGAAACAACGCAAATCGCCTTTTGAAAAAAAAATAACCCCTTTTTGATGCTCGAAGCTCTCGGTGCCAATGTGAGCTGCAGATTGCTGGCTTAGTTGGTCCCGCTGTGTTCGTATGGGCAGAAGTTATAACCTCAGCACCGCCATCCCCGGGATCGATCTTGAGCCCCGCTGCTTCCTTTCTCTCGAGACTCACATCTTGCCCCTATGCAAGCCACTTTCGATTTGGTTTGATGAGACAATCATGCGATGTCCTATGTAGGATAGATTAGACATCAGAGAGTGAGCTCAACCATGGGTGCACTGGCACGGGATCTTGGGGTCTGGGCGCCAAAAGCAAAGATCACTCTTTGTCACCATTCCTGATGGTTGGAATAACGGGGAACAGACGCCCATAGACCAAGCCCGGCGCCTGACATTTCCGTCCATGTCTTCACGTTCACGCATCGCATGGTAATTTCATCTGACTTGAGAGGGTATTTGGTGTCGATGATTATTGTTTATTGCCAGTTTATATCAGTCTGAATATTGAGCCTCGAACGCTTACGGCGTCGTCGTCCATGGATCATTCAAGACTGACGTGGCCATTGGTTTCAAAAGTTGTCGTGCACGTGTAACCTGATATGTGCGGGATTCACTGGCGAGTATTTGACGTACTTCGATCTTTGTGCCCTTAGCAAAGGTGATGCAGTGATGACTCGGGTTGTATTGACACATAAGAACAGCCAATTCATGCAAGCGCAAACGATGGCGATTATGTGTTGTCTCAGTTGACGTACACGAAGCTGGTTTAGGCAGACAATAGAGCCTACTTTCCTCCGCTACCTCCACGCATCGATGTAGCGAGTGACGCCCGATTACTGTAACTCAAACCTGCCGGGTTGTGCCGGCGGTAAATGGACATCTAGAAGAGGCCAAATTGGGACTTGTCGGCGGAGAAGAAGATGGTGGCCTCAGTTATCTATCTACCCATTGTGCGCACTTCCTATCCTAGCGCAAGTCTCGTATGGCGTTATACTCCCAACCCAACCCAAGTCCGGCATGTCCGGGGCCCATTAGATTAGGTTTTTTTAGGCCCCCATCCTTCCTCTATCTGCTGGTCTGTCTCTTTGCCCATTCAGCTATCATGCGTGCGTGTGCCGCTAGCTGCCGTGCTGCCTCGGAGATTCTCTTGTGCCGCGGGCAAATCCTCACTTTTGCTTGTGAACACAGTGGCGGCGCGCCATTTTAACCAACTCTGTCGTCTTCTTTTCCTAACTTGGCCCTCTCGGTGCCTCCGCCCCGTGAAACGGCCCCACGCCCCAAACCAAATGGCGTCGGATATGAGTTGTGTGACTCTGGAATGACTCCTTTCCTCTGGGTCACCCATTCTCAGTAGCTGCGCAGTGCCTGTCTGCTCTATGCGGTAGGAGGTAGTTAATGATGCCGGTCACCTTGTCCAATCCGTGCCAGAGTCCGCGGTACATATAAGTACCCCTCTCATACCGTCGTATTCTATCTTGTGACAGTGGCCACCCCCGTCCTACTACTCCTTACACTCTCCTTTCCTCTCCTGACCTTCCTAACACACTCCCTTTGCTCCGGCCCTCTTGTATTATACACGTCCAGAAGGAAAACTGATATACATGCGCTCCCCTGAACCGATTCTCCCATCAATCACCTTCGTTCTCTCCCAGACCAAGCCGGCTGCCACGGCGCGCGGCAGCAAACGATGGGGAAAGCTCGGCGTGCGTCGCACGAAGTCCTCGCCCTCCTTCGCACCTCACCCACCTCGATACCCGCCTCGACTTGACAGCGACTTCCTCACCGTAAATATTTCTCTTTTTTCGCACGATGCTGCAATTGATTCCTCTTCATTCCTCATTCTTCCGCGCCGATCGAGAATCTGATCTTTTTTCTTTTTTATTCTCTTGTCGTGACTCACGCGAGAAGACTGTTGATTACCGTTTTACAAACCCGCCTCGTGCACCGTCACGCTCAAGCTTTGCCCTGGTACGTACAAATCGGCGTTCCTTCTCAGCGCTCTCATCGCTGACTCGAATTGACTGTCCATTCAGCCCAAAGACATCTTTGACGCTGATGCCGATATAGAGATCGTTGTGCCGACACAAACAGACACCAAAACGCCGTCGACTGCAAGCTCAACGACGAGTAGTCGGGGCAGCGCCCGGCAACGCACTCGAGCGGTGACCACGTTCGTGCAGGTGACGGCCCCCTTTCCCTAGCACACGACCAACTGACATGTTTATCATACACTCGCTCTCTTTATCGCCAGGACACGTTCTGTGCGCTGCGCAGTCGATGGCATGGGATGCAAGGAATGCGCCGTGCAGAGCACCGCATTCCGTTTGACTTGTGCAACTGATTCTGGATCACAGAGCCTTGTCGTGGGTCAAAGGAGAGGAAAGAAAGGGCACTCGAAATCATAAATTACCTTATCCACTTATCGTCATCATCGATACGTTTCGATCTTCTTGTAGCATTACACCCTTGCAACGGCCCTCGGGAACCACCCCGCGCCCTGCGCTTTGTATCGTTCTTCCTTTTTATAGAGTTATGCAACTGGCTTACAATTTCCAATCCCAAGTTGAATGAATGACAGATTGGGCTCCGCACGGGGCATGAACGGCGCACAGTAATTACACCGAGATCTCTGAGTGTATCACATGCATTGGGCCATCCCTTGTTGGTGTCATTGTCATCATCTTCTCTCGTTTCATACATTCACGAAAATAGGCGAGGCGCGTAATGCAACACGCAAACCGGCAGGTCTGCGGATCTGACCGCACTATATGTCACATCGTATCTATAACTTCTTTCAATGCTCGTTCGTCCAGAATGTGGAATCCCTTGTCGGTGGTGACCTGCCAATTGAAGGTCACTAAAGAGGATAACAGTCACGTGACGAAAGGGAATCCCGCACCTCGGCGAGTTGGACATTGTGTTGGTCGAGCTTTTCTTCCATGACCTGCTTGAGTACTCTCAGTACGAGAGTCTGTGCTTCCCTTAATGTCATTTGCTATACGTAAATAAGCTCTACGCATTTCACTTGCGTGGTATCAAAGGGCGTACTGAGTGCCATTTGTCCTGGAGCTCGCTTTGGGCTGCTTCGGAACCAGAACCGATTGCTTTTGCATCGTAACGCACAAATGTCCCTGAAGGGTCTGTATGATAACTGCAAAACTGTTAGAAACAAAGGGCATCAGCGTATAATCGGGAACGCGTACAGTTGTGGACCGAGCTCATCAATGCCAGCAATCAGTAGGGCGACGCCAAATGGCCGGCTCATCATGGCATCCTCGTCGTGTACACTTTCGCCAAATCGGAGTGCAAGGTCACAGACTGCTTGTGTGACGCTCTCGACCTTGATGCGCTCATCATACGTGAACGTGTGATTTTGGGCAGTGACACGAGCGTGATCGACCATGGTGCGCGCGTCGGCGGTAAGACCGGACATGGCACAGGCCAGATGGGTGTCAATCTCCATTATCTTCTCTATTGAAGAGGCCTCGAGTAGAGGGGACTGGACGCGCTTCTCGACGCCAAGGACTACACCATCTGGAGTCCGGATGCCTACAGTTGTAGAGCCGAGCTGGAAGGAGATATCAGCACAGAGGGTGGCCTGCATACAACGCGATGTACTTTAATAGCCTCGATAGCATATTCAACTTTTGTAGCTCAGTCAGGTTGGGTCTACAAATGTGGGTGAATAAAGTACCTTGAAATAATCGACCTTCGGGTGAAAAGGTGTTGACACCACGGTCTTAATTGAATAATGTTAAACATAACAAATAGGGAGTTGTTATAGATATTGCAAACTCACCGTACTCTGAACGCGTCAAGAACATGAGTAGAATAAAGAAAGGGCCTGCGTACGTACAAGGTACAAGGAAGCGACCGCGACGCGCATGCGTGAGAAAGATCAAAGTCACGTGCTATCCAGGGGACAATTAATGAATAGCTGAATTACAGATGGGATTTAACGGAATAGATTTAGATTTACGTTGCGTTGACTACGTTTCCGTTTCCGATGTTCGCCATCATCTTGTGGAGACGATGCTGTTGGCCGCCCGTCAAATCAGAGTCTCATTAGCGATATGATACCGGAAAGACGGCCACGGACCGCGGACAAGAGTCTTCTGAAACACGAGGGTTAAGGCCTGTTAAGTGTCTAAGAAGAGAGCAATAATACTAGTAAGACTTGTAACATTTTTGGGAATGCAAAACGTGCAGAGATAATAATCACGCACAGCAAGACGTTACCCTCTTTAAGTCTTTTGTTTTGTTTTCCTTTTTCTTTTTTTTTTCTCCATTCCGATCCTTTCCCCCGTTCTTGCCCGCCCGCGCTCCTCTCCTCCATTTCCCATTCGCTGGCTGTACAATTCAACTCCCATCAAACCATCACTTAATACGTTCCATCATCTCCATCTCCATCCCTTACTCTCTTACCACCATGGTTGCAGCCAGATCCATACCACAAAATCGCCTTCACTCCTCAGCTGACCCTTTCGACGCCGTCTTGCATCCACCACCAGATGAGACGCCTGCCCAACGCGAAGCGCGGGTTCTCGCAGAGCAACGGGCCAAACAGCGCAGCGACGCCATTGATGAGCAGCTCAAAGTAGAGCGTGCAGAGCTCAAGAAAAGTCATCCGGACGTTAAAGTCCTCCTCTTGGGCCAGAGCGAGAGCGGGAAGAGTACGACCCTCAAGCGTAGGTACCCTATTGTCATTTTATGGCTGTGTAACCTTCCAATGAGCACATGTACATGCTTTGATGCTCACATGTGTCCGATCAGCCTCACATACAGTCACTTGTCACATATACCATAATATACCATACTTTGCTCATTTGCCTATCTTCTCGTGCTCACATATTTCGAAGAGTTCCAGCTCCTGCACACACCCGCAGCCTTCCAGGCCGAACGAATAGCATGGCGGATCGTTATATATCTCAACCTCGTCCGTTCTATTCGGAGGTGCGTCTCATTCATGTCATCGTCCTGGTCTGGTTTGACTTACTCCTTGCTAGGATCCTCGATACCATCTCTACGAATCGAGAAGAGGAAGGATATGACCTACCCGACTCTGCGTCCCTTGTCAGTGACGGTCAGACCATTGCCTCAGTCCTGACCGACCCAGAAATTCGCCGTATGGCCAGTGAGAAGCATGCCGAATACACCGCAGCTCTAAGGCCCGTGTTTGAACTCGAGGGTCGGCTCATGAGCAGCTTGCGTGAGGACGATGGCGATGATGAGGCGACCCGCCTCGGGGATGGGAGCGCTCCTGGTTGGTCTGTGCCCCGCGGTGAGTATGCCGTGCGCACGACCAGCAATTGGAAGCGTGCTCTCGCCTTGGGGCGCGGCCGCTCTAAACGGACATCCACGTCAACACCATGGTGGGAAGATCCTTCAGATCCTGTCCACGTCCTAGAGCGGTGTCGTGATGCTATGATCCGGCTCTGGAAAGATGAATGGGTGCGCCGCCGTCTGGTAGAGAAACGCGTTAGGTTGCAAGAGAGCAGCGGATTGTGAGTCTACTCCCATTCCATACGGACGCCCTGCTGTGCTAACTTAAGCATACAGCTACCTCGACGAAATAGAGCGGATCACGGCAAAAAAGTACACACCTACTGATGGTACGTGCCACTACACCTGTTAGGATACCTCCTGACGGCGCTACAGAGGACGTTCTTAAGGCACGCCTGAAGACTATTGGCGTTGTTGAGCATAGATTTACGATAAGCATGGGTACAATGCGGGGAAATACCAACTGGGTCATTTACGATGTTGGTGGTGCCCGCAATCAAAGACAGGCGTGGGCACCGTTTTTCCAGGATGGTTAGTCCATACTCCCATTGCGCACCATTCTTTCCTCAGTCTCGCCCGAAGTGAACGCCATCATTTTCTTGGCGCCAATATCGGCATTCGATCAAGTGCTCGCCGAGGTAACTTATACACTTTTCCAAGACTGCAACCCGAACTGATTATCAACCATGATGCTGTAGGATTCCAACATTAATCGTCTAGAGGATTCACTACTGCTATGGCGTGCCCTTGTATCGAATAAGCTCCTGGAGAATGTTCCGATCGTTCTTTTCCTGAACA